>BQNB010006327.1:0-98012 GCA_026074375.1 Tanacetum coccineum
GATTAAAGAACCTAAATAAGCTCTAAAAACCTACCCAGCTTATAAATAAGCACTCCACTGAACCCATAAGCACTTCCTTTATTTGCTTATCATCCACAAGCTCAAAATACCAAATTCCTTACTAATGAGAACTTAAAAGCTTAGATAAGTTTTTGAGAAAGCTTATCAAAAACACCCTGAGTTATAAAAACTTAGAAGAGCTTATGAAAGACTTTTGAAACTTAAAAGAAACTTAAAACTGAAAAACGGATTTAAAGAAAAACAAACTTGAATTTCATTAACTTTTAAAAACACATTACAAAAAATTAAAAAGTGTATAAAAATAATGGAAACTACACTTGGTAAAAACTACATATTTTCAAGGCTTATAACTGCCCTATTTTATACAGAACCAGGAGATTCTAGGTCTGTGTTTCTTTGTAGTGAGACTTCAGCTTGGTTGTCAATTTCTTTGATAATCACTTTATGCAAAATGAAAACAAAAGCCCAATATACATGCATTGAAGCTAAAATGATGCAATAAGCTGGAGTCTTCCAACATATGTGAGCATTTTGTTCTTCCAACTAGACACCATGCTTTTAACTTTATCCAACAAACACTTTCACTCATTAATTTAAATTTTCTTAGTGATAAGGGTAACTGATGCGCTCGGTCGTCGTAGGACTTCAACAAGAAGTTTTACAACACCCTAGGCAGAGCACCTAACCATTATAGTGTAATAAGGTAAGACTCAGGGGTTGTTATCGTTCTCTAAGGGAATAGGTTAGGAAGGCTCGAACAGAATCTAACAAAGGTCTACGGGGTTGAGAGAAGATTCTTTTTGTATTTTTATTTTATAGAAAGCAGGTAAAATCTTGGTTTGAGAGGTTGGTTTATTTTATCTAATTAAACTAATAATAATAATAAAAATTTAAACTAATTTGGTGATAACTATATGATAAATGAACGTATTTACTTAATCATGCATTACTCCTCAGATTACTTCTCCTAATCCTGTTGCTTTGTCACACTTGTGATGATCTGTGTAAGTATTTCCTAAGTCATGAACGAATTACACGAACCCGTCGTCTATTTAATATTCCGTTAATGCAACGCACAAGTAAGGTAGTATGAAGACTATTACAAGGCCCCTACGAGTATATTAAATGCAATTGAAATATCTTAAGAGGGATCAACCATATTATGGGTAAGGTAGTCTGCAGACTGTTACCGATGGTATCCTTTCTACACACTCGCGTTTCCCTAGACGTCTATGCCAATTTAATATCTTATGGCTAGTTTTCTAAAGCCTAACGCGTACATCCATCACAAGAAGCAACATTAAAAGGATCTACAATCTAAGTTTCATGCAATCATAAGTAAATACTAATAGATCTAGCCTTGCATGGCAAATAAAGAAAGCAAGAACATAAATCAATTAAACAGCACATAGACATATTGAATGATTAAAGATAAATAATATTACTTGTTTAAACATGGATTAAGGTTAGTTACAATAGGGTTTTGAGGCCCTAAGAACGACCTAAAAGCTGCTAAAATAACTAGGGTTCGTCTCCCAAAAGTTCTACAAAGTTAAACACTTAAAACCCTAAACTCGGTTTTGTATTTATAAAAAAAGCAACGTGAAGGCGTCGCTTTGAAGCCGTGACGCCGTCGCCACGTCGATGATTCTAGATCCTCTTTAAGGCGGGCTAACGTTTTGGACGCCGCACTTTGCAAATCACTATGCGTCGCTTTTACTTGCGACGCGTCTCCATGCTTTTGTATGTGTAGTTTCTTCAAGATACTTGTGTAGAGTCGTAGTCTTGTCGCGGTTCTTCTCCAAATGACCCAAGTCAACGTGTATTTCCTCCAAAAACCATCCAAGTGATATAAAACCTAAAAAAACAGAATGAAAAGCGATAAATATGGGCATAATTTGCATGATGTATGGGTAAAATACCCGGAAATATTGTATAAAATGACACCTTTATCAAATACCTCTACACTTTTGGGATTTTGGCTTGTCCTCAGGCAAATAGGCTTTTCTCTACCTAGACAATAGCATATTTGGGGGCATTTAAACACTACTCTTTAAAAGCAGTTTTACAACACCAACCTTCTAGACCTAGTAATTAAAAGCACGAAAAAAGTTATATACTAGCACCACCACATCAGTGTTTGTATACTCTTTTTCTCTTCGTTTATAATAAATTATAACAACTATAGGGAAACGAAAAATTAACACTCATTATCTGTTATAGCATATAAATTACCATAGGCTTGGTAAATGATCAAACCTTCACCGCTAGGCGCAAGTATTAATCATTACTATCTAAGAGGTCTTTTAAGGGTTGTGGGTGTAGGTGTAAGATAACATTAATGGAAATGGAAACGGATGGGATACAATTAGGGAGTGACTTTTGGGTGAATTGGGGTTAGAAGGGTTATCTTATACGAATACACGCTGGTTTGGTTGCTAAGCCAAAGACTCGGACAAGATATACAAACTCTATAAAACTCTACATCAATCTCTTTCTTTTTCTTTTCTTGACTCTGTGATAAACATAAACATAAGCAAATGGCAGCCCGTACATTTTTTTTCTTTTCACATTTTTATATATATATTTTTTCTTTTTCCTACATTTTTGCCCTGTCATTGCTTAAACATATAATACATCATGAGGGTTTATAGATACACCCCTACACTTGAACTTTTACATACTGGATAATTACAATCTAACTAATGACCTAAATTGAGGCGAATCAACATAACATGGAGCCTATTGAGCTCTATTGGGGGTAATAAATTACTTCTTCCCTGATTCTTCATAATACTACCATGAATCCCAATCGTCCCAAAACAGTATTTACAAGGATAAGGACTTAGCAACCGTGTACTCAATAATTAAATTGGGTTAAAACAATAATGTACTAAAAGCGATACATACAAGGTAGGCTAAGGCGATTTGGGGTAACAATTGGTTCAAGGGTAACAATGCTCTTCATTAATAGTTTGGCTTAACCAGAAAATTATGAGAACCGTAAAAAGGATAAGCTCAGAGGGTTGTACTAGGGGTATGTATAACACCCCGTGATTTCAGGTCATGTTACGACTCTGAGTTTCCATTATTTAATTATTTCTTTTTAGATTTTAGCTTATTTCGTGTAGCTATGCATCTAAACCGCATTAGTTAAATCGCGTAGTTAACCTCTCGTTATTAAATAAATCAAGCCTTACATTTCTTATCCTTGTTCTCAAATGATACAAACAATAAAAACCAACTTATGAAATAAACCTAACTCAAGAAATTCATAAATCCCCCTAAGAGATAAGCTGCAATTCGTGTACACCTTTTTCTTGTGCAAACCAATAACTTTCAATTTGGGATAAAGATGTACAAAGCAAATCCCATCTTAATATAACTCTTTAACTCATTGTGTAAAGCCCACCCTCCCTTTTCTATAAACCTCTCAAATCCCACGTGATACATGGATAGGTTTCTCTTGTTTCTGCTTCCCACTTACACTAACAGTAATCAACTTTAAATTCCTGTACCTTGACCATGTAAAGGCCCCAAAAATCCCTTGCCTAAATGGAGTTAACAAGAAAACGTGATTCATAAATGAATTACTATACATGCAAGGTTTTTCAAGTATATAAAGCCTCACCCAAACTCTCAAGGAAATATACAAAGAATTATAACACCATCAGGATTAAATATCATACACCTCCATCATTGTTTTACCCTTTTGTTCTTCTGGGTTCGACTCACACTTAACACACAAGCAAACCCACACCCTTTCTACTTTCATCATACGCAAAACCCCAACCCTACGTTCGTCCCTTTTAAGTTTTCATTTCTAGTCGAGAATAAGACAAGCAAGGTGTTATACGTAGAGTTGCAAGGGCTAGAGGGGTGAATATTATGGCAAACACTTGGTTTTAGAATTAGGGTTTTTGATCAAGAAGATTTTAGCCATTAGGGTTTTCGTTTGGGTCAAGGCAATAACCAAATTCTCCTCAACTCTTGTGAGTCCTACGTCCTTACTACTTTATTTTATGTATGCAATATATATCATTAGTGTGTGCTTGAAGCCTGTAAAAACAAAACACATTTCTTTTCTTGTGATTACTTTCTGATATATGTATCGAATAACACTATAACCTTTATAAAATTGTAAAGTGACTAATAAGACATGGACCATGCTTATGCTAGGGTACTAAGGGTAGAAATCAGCCATTAGTAGCTCGGACTCAGGGGTGGAATAAAAAGAAAACGTATATGTATGGTTAGTGTAAAATGCAGCCACACTTGTAACATTCGTGTACACTATTCGACCTCTATGCATGGAGCATAAAAAGCAGACGTAATTATTTTCATAAATAGGACATATAACGGGTAGTTTCCCCCTGGAATCGCTAGTTTTTGTCATGTAGCGACGGAATTAGAAGGCCTCAAAGATGGACGAAAATCTGTCGTTTTTACACTATTTTTAAACCGCCCTGGTAGGTCAACTTTAGGATTTGATTCGTCTTAATTAAGCAGAGAGATAAGGTCAGTACATAGGGGCTTTTTGTAGTTGACATGGTAAGCTTCATCTAGAAATTCGAATCATCAAAAACGGTTGAGTAATGAGTTCGTAAATTGATCTTAAAACTAGGACTCCTGCCATGTTTTTTAATAAATTAAAGCTGTTAACATATAGGGTCGCGACACCCCCACCTTTGGCCTCGTTTTTAACTATTTTAGCCACAGCAAGACTTAAACTCATAAGGGACAAATGGTAGTAGAGTTGTCCTAGTTTTTAAATATGTTTTTGCCTTGTCATGGTTTGACTAACGAACTCGCTAATTGAGTCTCAAGTTAGTGCCGTTCCAACAGTTAAAACTGTTGGCACAACGGGTCGCGACACCCTTATGTTTGGACACACTTTTAACCCTTTAAACAATATGTTTGGACAAAACTCAAATGACGAAAGTTGTAGGGGACATGGCCTAGTTTTCAAAACCACTTTTTGTTTGTAAATTTATTTAGTAACAAATCCAGAATTTAATTGTAAAACTGTGCATTTTTCCCACAAATTTTATAATTAAACCTTAAATAATTCTAACACTTTTAAATTCGTTTTGTTACAACTTCGTCTATTTGTTTGCCACGTTTAGAGACCAAACCAAGTGTCGATGGAATTAACTAGAGAAGTACTTGCGACCTAGTTTCTAAATTGTCCGATATCGTAATTTACATGTTTGATGGTGAGGGATTATGACCCGATACATTTGGCCAATTTTCATGAACAACCACATTTTAAACAAGTAATATTTTCTCAACTCAAGCACAATACTAAGGACAAGATTGCATGCATTGTAGTATATTACATGATTAATAATATGCGTATTATTATTTAGGTAGCGGATAGTGTTGCTTTGTTTTCGCGTGCACCATTTACCTTGCTCGCTTCATACTCATTGCTACCTCATTATCTCATTAAGGTGAGTTTATAGTCCCCACTTTTATACTTTTTTAATCATTTATCAAATCTCGGGGATGAGATCATGTTTGTTTTACAAATGGATGCAAGTACATTTTAAATTCAAATATTACGAGTTTGCCTAAGTAGCTATAACCCACTATGCCCATCATCATGAACTGTTAATTGCATATATGTAAATTGTTAATTTCATTATGTGAGCGCGAATGTTATGAATAGATCTATTTGGGAATTAACATCCCCGTTCGGGCAAGTAGCGCTTGCTAGTATTTCGGTTGAACGGAACGACGAACGCATACCATGTCGGACTCATAGGTGTTACGGGTTGAACATCTACATTGGGCACATTATTTATATGTAGTTGATACATACATTGTTGAGCTTCAGTGTCATGAGCTTAGTGAATTTCGTAATACATTTTTGTGATATTGTAATTGCTACTCTATTACAGGGAAATCTTGCTATCCACTTCATTAAATTTATAAACCTATAAATTCACCAACATTATTGTTGACGTTTTAAAACATGTTTTCTCAGGTACATAAGTGCTAGGTGCTTACTTGATGTGCATTGGAGTCCAAATAATACAAGATTACTTTTCAAACGACACTTAGAGGTCGTTCTCTCATAACTGGTGCAATGGTATTATGAAGTAACGCTCCCGGAATATCATTTCCGCTGCGACCCATTTTGGGGGTGTTACAATCTGGCAGTAGAACTCTCCCCGATCTCATATCTGGAGCCTAGAGTGGACAAACACAACCTCTTGCGAGGTAGCTTCTCGGACTCGGGAATATCATCCCTACAGTCAACAGGTGGTGGTATGTATAGAGATGGTGGTAGTTGTGGTAGTGAAGGTGATGGTAATGCGGCAGTAACTGCATCAATAAGGGCCTGAGTGGATGCTATCGTGAGTGTCTAGATTTGGGTTGGACACCCAGATGATGGTAGTAATGGTGATGGCATAGGTGGTGGTGATGAATGTGCAGGTGGGGCCATGCACCTAGCAAGGCGCTCTCATGCAGAGGGTGGTAATAGTGAGATAGGTGGTGATGGTGATGGAGTAGTCATGGCCAGAAGTCTCTCAACCTCTGCCTCTGGTGGAAGGGATATGGAAGCCTGAGGCCGGACGGTAATCCTAGCCCCAATAGTAATGTCGGTGGAGGGTGGTGGTATAACAGGCTCGGTTCCCTCAGGTGGGGAAATAGGCTCATCAGTAGGTACAACAACAGCAGAGTCGGCCAGAGCTAAGTGCTCCTCCTCCTCTTCCTCGTCCTCGTCCTCATCATCCTCCTCTTCATCATCGGCGTCATCCCAAGATGAATCCACGTCATCATCATCTCCATCATCTCCCCCGTCCATAGGATAGTCAACCGAACCATCCTCTGTCTCATCATCCTCGAACTCCTCTGGATTCTCCTCGGGATCTGACTCAGTAACATATCCGAGTGACTCAGCAGTAGGTGAATCAACAGGAGGTAACGGATGCTCCTCAACTGGAAACTCATGCTCATCCTCGAATGGTATATACTCCGGGTATATAGGCTCTGGCACGTAGTCAGGATCATGTGCCTGTACGAACATAGGCTCACGCTCATCCTCGTCCTGAGAAATTGGCGGTGCCTGTGGATCCTCTAGGCCTGGTATGTAATCCGGTGATGGTGAGGCTACTGGCTGTATAGGGAGTCCGTTGTATCCTAATACGATGACCCGTGGAATGCCTCCCTCAAATATCTCCTCATCATCGGCTCCCCAGAAGGCTCTGCCGAGCTTAGAGTCGGTGTAGATGGAAGTGTAGGTGACAGCGGATGATGCAGAAGACATGACTACTGCAAAAGAAAAAATAACTTATATAAGTGTTGCTTATAAGAGAGATCGGTATGATATGTCTATAAGCTTTAAATATAGGAGTGGTCTCTATGTTATATCTATAAGATTTAATTATAAGAGTCTTATAGTAATATACGTAATATAATTTATATACACGTATATCAATCAATCATGTAAGCACTTAGTAACTACTAATGCTAAAACAATGCATGTCATGTAAGCATATATCTTGGATGCAAACAAGTAATGTATGTATGTCCCTCGCAAATCCCATTTGTGAAAACAGTGTTTGAAAATGGTTATAGTCCAGACAAAAACTTTTGACCTGGTTCTCTATAACCTTGGCTCTGATACCAATCTGTAACACCCCCAAATCTGGGTAGCAGCGAAATATAATGTATATCCGAGGGCGTTACTTTATAGATCAATAGCACAAGATATGAGAACGACCACTAAACGTGTCGTTTGAAAAAGATACATTGGATTAACAAAATACATGTTTGTTACATAAGCTCATGGCTTCAAATTGTTTAACAGTATAAATAAAGATTTCGGTTTATAACAATTGTCCTCAAAATGTAATAAGACCTCAAATCTTAAATGTTGACTCTACAATTATTGACTTCCAATGTATCACTGCACCTCGTGCCTTATTGACCTGAGAAAACATGCTTAAAACGTCAACATAAAGTTGGTGAATTCATAGGTGTATGTAAATAAATAGTAGGACCGCAAGATTTCCAAGTGTATGATTTAGCAACAAATGCAAACATCATAAAAAGTAATTACGTTTTCCTAAGCTCATGACACTGAAGCTCGACATGTATGAATGCAATAAATTAGAAATAAATGCCCGTGAATGATGTTCTAACCCGCAACATCCTAATCCGACATGGTATACGTTTGTTGTCCGGCAACCCGGCACAGTGAACGCTACTCACCCAAACGGGGATGTCAATCCCAAATAGATCTATTTATAACATTCACGCTCACAATTCAGTAATTGACAGTTCATGATAATAGGCTCAGTGGGTTATCGCTACTTAGGCAAACACGTAATCATAGTATAAAATGTACACTTGCGTCCAATTTGTAAAATAAAGCTTGTTCTCACCCCAAGGATGTAAATCATTTAAATAATTGTAAAACATGGGGCTATGAACTCACCTTAGTAAATAGTCCTCTGAAAATGATAATTATATCCGAGTATGAATCACCATAAAATACCTAAGTAAATACGGCCAGTCTTAGTTTGCAAATTTAGGCTAAAGACTCAATGTATAAACTACAATATCTTGCTAGTTTATATATACTGTTTTCACTTGTGTGGTGGTGTACATGTTTAATGTATTTATATTCACTTGATGGCTCTAAGGAAGGTATACGGTTTCACACATTCTTGTATACGTATAAAAGTGATTAATAAATATCCGTATTTATTAAATCGTAGGTTAACTTGTATATTATCCGAATATAATTCGCCCGATATGTTAAGTGTTTATGAAATCACTTTTGTTTATAAAATACCCCTAGGTTTTCTATAATTACCAACATGTCCCTCTAGTTTATAAAAATAGAGTATTTACACTTTAGACCCCTTAAGTTTTCACTTGTACATATTTAGTCCCTGAACTTGTAAAAATCACATTTTTAGTCCGAATAAAGTCTAATTAGGGACAATATGTTTCATTTGACTCCAATAAGCCACATAAGCTGTGCCAGCTTATAAATAAGCTCGGACGAGCTTATTTTGGGTTATTGAGCTTATTGGACCCATTAAGGTCCATTAAGCTTTTTAATGGTCCAATCTGGTTTCCAAAGATACAAAAGTACTTATTAAGCTTATTTAAGTTATAATTATTAGTTTGTCTTATTAATAAGCTCGGATGAGCTTATTTAGGCCTATTGGACTTGTCGGCCCAATAACCTTAACCGAAAGTAAATAAAAAGGTCCATTAAGGTTTTCTCATTGATTCCAACTTGTTTTCTTAGTTCAATAAGCTCATTAGGGTCTGTTTTAAGCTGTTTTAATCGCGTGGCTTATCTAATAAGCCATTAAGCTCGTTATTGGGCTTTTCAAGCCTGATATGAGCCAAAATGGTGATTTAAGTGTTTAGGCTTAATCCTTCAAGGTCCAATAACCTTTCTAAGGTCATCATAAGCCTCATAAGCTATTTTAAGCTCACAAATAAGCTGCCAAGCTTATTCGTGGCGTATGGGTTTCGTTCATGGCTATTGGGCTTGAAAAGCCCAATAGGAGTTTAATTTGTGCAAGCTTGACTTCTTATAAGTTTAATAAGCCTCCTAGTTCAACCAATAAGCTCGGATGAGCTTAAAAATAAGCTACGGTCCACCGTTGGGCTGTTGGGCCCAACCCGTGAGCTCGTTTGGACTACGCAAGGCCCCTTGTGGCCCGTTACCCTCTAGTAACACGTATGTTTTGAAAACGAATTGCCCTAGTAGCTATATGTCGTGTGTTTAACATATTTATACGTCGCGTTTTACATGCAAGTGTCTCACAACGTCCCATATGCATTCCCAAGCCATCGTACGTTGTTTACGATAAAAGTTTACGTGTGGTTTTTATTTAAATTCGTGTATAAGGTATATTGTATACATCGAGGTCCAAGTTTTCATAAACAAAAGGTTTAAAGTCATTGCTTGTTTTTAAGTCTCGTCACATGTTTTCTTTACCCTTTTAAATCACCACACAATATTGTTATACGCATTAATATTGCGTATAACTCGCATGTCTCTCATTTAATATGCGCGAACTCACTCTAGTACATCATGTATATACATACGTGACATATAAACTAGTTAACAAGAAAAGAAACACGCATGATACAAATGTTATGGGTTCGAATGTGACTTACAAAGGTCCTAGTGCTTTGTTTTCGAGTGTACGTGAGAAATGAGACAACCCACGTATGACTTACGCGACCAAATAATAAACTAAGCTCCAAAGCTTAGTGTACACCCAATCCTTAGCTCGTGTAAACCTTGTGGACTCGTATGAAAACCCTTAGTAGTGTTTGTGTGTGCGAATAAAATCAAAGAGGGTGTTTTGGTTGCGGTTTGTGACCCGAACAAAGAAACAAGTATGGTTTTAGTTGTTTGAGTGGTTTGTGATTTGTAAGAGTGCTAAATGGTAAGAGTGTGTGAGTATTTATAGGCATATACTTAGTTTCATGCCTCTTAGTCCCAAACAAACCAAACCATGCCCTTAACTAGGTGGTTTTGTAGTTTTTAGTTAGACACACATTGTTTCTTGTTAAACCACTTAAGTACATTCTTTAATTGCATGATCTAAGTACAAGATTACCTAAGATATAGGGATCTTATGGTTTGTGTATGTGTTCTTTGTTTAGCCGTGGCATCAAGGGAGATTCAAGGATCATAGGGAAGTTAAATGGTTAATAACCATTGTGTAATGAGTTAACTAGGAACACTTAGTACATATTTTAATTAAACATGGTTTGTACATGTACTTTTAGGATCATTAGGAAGATTTCTAGGTGTGTATATGTATGATACGTGGGTTAAGGAGAAAGAGGGATCCAAAGTGATCTTTAACCAAGGTATATTAGCTTACTAGAGACATGTTGTACAAACCTTAATTAAAACTTAGATGTACATGTACTTAGTGTAAGTCACAAGGATTTTCTAGTTATCCTTGTCCCCATATTCGGCCATAGTGGGTATTAGTACAAGAATTGATTTAATTTTTTTGTGTTAAGGTTTAAAAGTGGGTATTGGTTTGAGTCTAGGTATTTCCGGGGTGTGTAAAAATGTATTTTATTGCGAAACGTAAACCTTTTACGTGACCAATAAAAATAAAATACGCAAAGTTAACAATTATCTTCTTAATAATTATAAATTACTTGGTTGATGTAAACCTTTATTTATTTGATGACCGTTTACATTACATGATTATTTCTAGTCTACACGATTTAGCTAAAAGTTAAATTAAAAGTAAACGCATATCAGACCAAAATAAATAGTGACGAATAATAGGAGTCGTAAAATGACCTGAAATTGAGAAATGTTACACTTACCGGTTAAGATTACCTGAGGAATTGATTGGTGTACATGACACATTCCATGTGTCAAATTTGAAGGAGTGTTTGGGGAATGCTAATTTGCGTGTGCCGTTGAATGAAATCAAAATCAACAAGACTTTATGTTTTGTTGAGGAACCTGTAGAAATTATGGATCGTGAGTTAAGAGTTTGAAACGTAGTACAATACCACTTGTGAAAGTTCGTTGGAATTCAAAGCGTGGTCCAGAGTTCACTTGGGAACGCGAAGACTATATGAAGTCTAAGTATCCTCAGTTATTTGTTGATCGTGCGGTTGAACCAACTAGTTAAATCTTGGGACGAGATTTCCATAAGGAGTGGATACTGTGACAACCGTGATTTAAGCAAGTTAGTTTATACCTTTAGAAATGGCCAAGTGTTCATTTTGTATGTTTCTTGCGTGCTATGTGTTCTATATGTATGTTGAAGTGGTTACATATGTGCATGATGTCATTTTAGAGGTAAATGATTATCTTATTTTTTGTGCATATGAGTTTGGTGTTAAGTATTCCATTTGTTCACGTGTGGTGATAATGGAAATAAAAGACGTGTTGCATGCATTGCTACGTCAATTCTTGGTTTTTAAGAGTTAAGCGTTTATAAGAAGTGTAAGTTATTGGAAATGAAGCATGTGAGTGAAATATAGAAGTTCACAGTAGACTTTTCATAGATAGAAAGTGAGATGTGAAATGAAAAGTTATTTTTAGAAAGTCTAATAGGTGGCGTTTATGTAAAAAGGTTTACTCAAATTAACTTAGGTTTTTATAAAAACTTAAGATAATGCAAGTAACAGGGTAATTAATAAATAAATAAATAAAATATAAAATAATGAATAGGGGGGACGATCGGCATATAGAGTTTAAAAGGATTTAGGAGTGCTAAATCTGTAAAAGTGGAATTATAAGGGGATCAGGATACCATTTAGATATATTAGAAGAAACCTAGTTCACAAATAACTCCTTCCCTCTCCATCTTGGTCGAAATCAAAGCCTCTATAGCCAAAGAAATATCGACCTCCATTGTTGATCCAAGGAAGACCTCAAAAATCGTTGTTTAGGTTCTAGCATTCAAGGTAAGCATGTTAATCCTATTTAATTTATATATTCATGTAACCCTAATTATGATAGATCATTAGGGTTTAACACTTTTATAATTAATGAGGATATGATCATGCTAGTGTGTTTGTGGTTTCATTAGGATCATAATGGTGCAATCGGTTAGGTATAAAACGCGTTAGATCATGATTTAGGTTATGACAGATTTTTAGGTCGTGTTCAACGAATGATATTTTGATGATAAAAATGAGTATTGATATGTTTCTTGAGCCTATGAATAATCTCAAAGAGTCTAGTTTTCAAAAAGTCCAGCCACGAAAGGTTTTGAGGTCCAAATTGGGACAGTTTTGAAGTTGGATTTTATTTGGAGTAGTGGCACATGTAGTAAGCACTTGGGAATCACAAGGTAGTTAATAAACTCATAAAAGAGCTTAGATGATTTTTGATATAATTTATAAAGGTCAGCAAGTATGGGTTTTAAGTTGGTTAAGACACGCTAAAATTTTGCATTTTTGGATAAATTGTAGTTAACTAGTATAATGTGTTAACAATATGGTTAAGGTTGGGCATGGTGTCGGGGCGACCCATGATGGTTAATCAAACCCTTAGACATGCATCATATGAGTGTTACATGGACTTGAGCTTTTAGCTTGGTCGTGTGTAACATGTTTGTGTTTGTATTGTGATATTGTTTGGAAGCTGCTTGTGCATGAAGTAAGTTTCATAGTCCATCTTTTTACTATGTTTCTAATTTGGGATGGAATTGATGCAAGTATTTTGGAAATGTTTTAATTACTGTGATTATGTGTCTTTTTGAAAATGCATGGACTTTACTTGGCTATTGTATGTTACGTGCTAAATGCTTCTGTGTATTAGGATCAGGGGTAACGTTCC
Organism: Tanacetum coccineum; assembly: GCA_026074375.1. NCBI lineage: Eukaryota > Viridiplantae > Streptophyta > Magnoliopsida > Asterales > Asteraceae > Tanacetum > Tanacetum coccineum. The sequence continues at coordinate 13,334 of BQNB010006327.1, forward strand.
TACCCATTTGTTGTGATACTGGGATCGGGGGTAACGTTCCTACCCATGTGAAGTGACGGTTTTAATGGATCGGGGGTAACGTTCCTACCCAATTGTTGATATTTGTTGGATCGAGGGACACGTCCTCTTCCCATGCTTGTTTTGGTTACATTTGCATGCTAGTTTGTATGATAGTGCATTTAATGTCCTGCCATGTTTACTTTAATCACAGTAATTTTTATAAGCTTTGATATTCGTGTCTTAAACCTATGACTCTCACCAACATTATGTTGACGTTTTAAGCATCATTTTCAGGTAATCTTATTGAGGATAAGGAAGTTAGGAGGTGTGGCTAGTGAGACCGTAGGCGTTGCATGCGGAGTCTAACTCCTAGAGTTTTTTTTGTCATTTGAATTGGTTGCTATTTGATTGTTTATTGGATGGTTAGACTTTTGGATTATGTTTCCTTGTGGTATGACTTTGCTATCGTAATGCAAGACTCCTTTATCTTGTGTTAGATATTGTCGTGACACATTGTGTCTCATTTGTTTATCTATTTCATTTAGTTCACTCTATTGTTGACACCATTGTGTTGTGATGATATCCATGATGTTACGCTTCGTGTTTCCGCCTAGGCAGGGTGTGACATCAACGTACGGTGGTGGTAGCTCGTATCGCTCGTGGTAGCTCGTCTCACTCATTGAACATTGTCGTTGCTATGAGAGAGTTTAAGGAATGTGTTGATTCTATTGAGTGATGTGAACATACTTGAAATCAAAGGTCGAATGCTGAAACATGCACTTAAATTGATAGAATATTGGCTAATGATACTTTCACGAGCTGCTTCATAAATTCATATGTAGTATTTCAGCCATGTTATATATGACATTTTAGCCCATCGGTTCTAAAGATTCCTCATGCAAGTTTATATTTAAATTTAGGCCAGTTCTTATATCTTTAAGCAGTGGTTTAATAGAATTGTCGGCCCGGTTGGAAGAAAACCAGTAGATGGTAGTTCATTGTTTCGTGTTAAGCTAATAGTTATTGCAAAGTGATCCCTAACTAATGTAGGGGTAAAGGTATTAGTGTGCATGAGCGGGTTATCAAACAAAGACACGAACCAAAGATGATTTTTTTTAGAACGGCAATCTTTCACATTTTATACGACATATATCTCGCAATATATTTCACAACTGTGCCAGCGCAGCTTTGACCCGCAATCTATAGGTTGGTGGGCAACTCACATACCACTAGATCAAAGACCAAGGTATGAACCAGAGATGAAATGCAAAAGCCCTCGTTCATTCGAAATTCAGGAAGAAGATGTTTCCCTAAAAGCTTACAATGATGCAAATTTGGATATAGGAAGGTTCTTGAAACAAAAAATCAAAGGTGAAATGGGTTCGTGTTAGGGATAGAAATATGTAGTAAAATTCAGCATGTGACTGAAACGTAGGACTACAATGATACTTTTAATTTGATTAAAATTTTTTGGGTTAATTAGAGATGTTTAGTTAATAGTTACACTAATTTTCTTTTCTACTTGTTTTTTAGATAATTAGAGATGTTTAGTTAATAGTTACACTAATTTTCTTTTCTACTTGTTTTTTTCTTTTTTCTTGTTTCCTTTTTTTTCTGTTTCTTTTTTTTATTTTTATTTCCACCTCTTGTGTCTTCTAAAAAGTTTCATTATGCATCTTTATAATACTAGTTTAGAAGGGTCTAATAACACAAATACAAAGTAAGGATTTGGTTAATAAAAGTTTGTATCCGTAAAGTAAAGGTTTGAACAAATCAATTGGTTTAGTAGATAACTATTCTAGTAGTTTCATACATGGTTGTTAAGATCGCGATCTTGATCTTAGGATCTTACGATTTTTTACGATTATAGCAACGCAAATAAACAATCCCGAATTCTTTTACGTAGGATCTATGCAGTAGATCTCTTCAAGATCCTGATGTAACCATAGGATCTTAAGAATCTAATCCGATTCCGGTCTTACTCTTATGGTCCACAAACTAATTTACTACAAATTTATAGTTTGTGTTTTGTAAAATAATAATTAGATAAAATAATGAAATATCATACATTTTATCTAATACTTAATAAAATATTATAATAAAATATCTAAAAATAATTAATCGTCAATTTATAAAAATAAATATGATCTACCACCCCTGTGTAGACACAACTACACTCTGAATACCACTCATCATACCTCCCCTCCCACCAAATACCACCTTTAAATAATAATTCAAAATTACAACATGTTAATCTTTTTAAACATTTTATAATTATAATTTATGACAACATTTCTGTGAAATATTCACTTAATTTTGTCCTTATGATATATAATAATTTGTAGATTTGTATAATATTACACAAACTATTAAGAAAATAGAATTATTGTAAGATCTTAAGATCCCAATCCGATCTTCGATCTCAATCTTGTAAAGACAAAAGCGATCCTAAGTAGGATCCCGATCTTGAAAACCTTGGTTTCACAAATACTTTTTGAAGCCTTTATGGGCCCGGAAAGAATTTTTATTAGAAATAAACATTTCGAGAAACCAATTTAGAATTGATGGATAGACGATTGATTACTCATAAATGTAGAGTTTTAGGCTTTGAGGTAAATGTCTGTCGTATCTCATTCATTGAATCATTACATTATATATATGTTTCCATTAGAGGATTTTAGTATTGGGCTTGAGCCCCTATACTTACACAACATAATCAAACATAACTAATCGAGTACACACCTCACGTTGCAGCGGGTGAGGCAACGAGCTCAAACTGTTGGGATTTTAAATCTAATTAATCATTAAACACGAGTACGCAGCAAAAAGTAAACACGTATAGAATTCATAATTAACAAGATTAGAGATGTGTACCTTTTAGAAAAAATGTTACACCTTCTTGAATATACGCGTATGTATAAACACCACGCGTAACCATTAGGATCAAAGTATAATCCCTCTACTAAACAAACACAATCGTTCTTTAGCAAACATTAAGTATGCTAGTACTAGTAGTGATAAGCAATTTAAACCACCAAGTTTTCGTAGAAATCAAACGATTGAATCCCTTGTGGTTTTTCCCCGTGGATCAAACAACATAAGAACGTAAACCCGTTGGTGTTTTTGGTCGATGAAATAAACTAAGAGATGGAGAGAGATTTAGGGATTATGTTTTTCAAGGTCTCTCAACAATGAATCCCTTAACCTCTATTTATAGGCTAAATTCCTTGTGCTTGTTAGGAAAACCCTCTCACCTCCTTAATAGGGGTTTATGACCAATTAAAAGGAAAACCGTTACTTTCTTTTTCCATAAATGCCATATTAATAACTCATTATATATTTACTTTAACTATTTAACATAAGTTATGCTTATCACATAAATATATTACATTTAATATATTCTTTAATTGTTTTACGTATTAACGCGTGCGTCCCCGTAGGCTCGAATAAATAATCCGGACATATATTAATTTATACTTGGACATATTCTAACACAAACTGGTGTGAAACTCTTTAGACAATGCGGAAGGCAAACCTTTAATGAAAATGTCCTGATATCGCGAAGGGACATGAAGAACTCTAACCTGCCAGCAGCAACTAAATCATGAACAAAATATATGTCAATCTCAATGTGCTTAGTACGTTGATGTTGAACCGGATTAGAAGACAAATACACAGCACTAACATTATCACAGTAAACAAGCGTAGCGGAAGACAACAATGTGTGTAACTCACGTAAAAGATTCCTTAACCAACAAGTTTCAGTAGCAGCATTGGCAACACCACGATACTCTGCCCATGCACTAGAATGAGAAAGCGTCGGCTTATGCTTAGAGAACCAAGAGAGTAAGTTGTTTCCAAGAAAGACACAACAACTTGAAGTCGATCTCCGTGTAGTGAGGCAACCAGCCCAGTGCAATACTCTCGCAAACATAATGATATCTCCTATGGTAGTGTCTGGCGCCCTTCTGAACCCCTGGTTCGTTAGCGAAATGTAGTGCGGTTGAATTATCGCAAAACATTTTAATAGGTTCGTTTATTGTTGGTATGATACCAAGCCCTGGAATAAACTTCCTAATCCAAACAGCTTCCATCGTACCTTCTGAAGCAGCTATGTATTCAGCTTCTGTAGCAGACATTGCAGTAGTACTTTGCTTGGAACTTTTCCAGTCCACTGCGCCTCCATTTAAAATGAAAACATATCCTGTTTGAGATTTTGTATCATCTCTATTAGTCTCAAATCCAGCATCGCAATAGCACTCAACTCGAAGTTCAGCTTCTGAATTTCCACCATAAACCAAAAACATATCTTTAGTATTCCTTAAATACTTAAGAATGGTTTTCACAGCAGTCTAGTGAGGTTCACCAGGATTCTGTTGAAAACGGCTTGTTATATTTTGCGCGAACGCAACATCAGGTCTAGTGCATCTCACTGCATACATAATGGAACCCACAGCCGAAGCATAAGGTACATTTTGCATACGCTTCACCTCTTCAGGTGTTGAAGCACCTTGTGTTTTGTTCAAGTCAAGTCTTTCTTGCATGGGGATGTGACCACGCTTGGAATTATCCATCCTATATCTCTTCAAGATCTTATCCATGTAAGCACTTTGACTAAGTCCAATCAATCGCTTCGACCTATCTCTATAGATTTTGATTCCAAGAATAAATGCTGCTTCCCCTAAATCTTTCATAGCGAAACACTTTCCAAGATAATCCTTTACACTTTGTAAACTTGGAATGTGATTTCCCATGATTATTATGTCATCGACATATAAGATGAGGAATGTAACATTACTCCCACTAGCCTTTTGATATACACATGGCTCATCAAGATTTTGAGTAAATCCAAACCTTTTGATTTCCTCATCAAATCTTTTATTCCAGCTTCTTGATGCTTGCTTAAGACCATAAATGGATCTTTGAAGCTTGCATACTTTTCTGGGATGTTTAGGATCAACAAAACCTTCAGGTTGTACCATATAAATGTCTTCATCAAGATGACCATTTAAGAAGGCAGTTTTGACATCTATTTGCCATATCTCATAATCATAGAACGCCGCTATAGATATGAGAATCCTAATAGCCCTAATGTCAGCGACGGGTGAGAACGTTTCTTCATAATCAACCCCGTAGAGTTGAGTATAACCCTTTGCTACAAGACGAGCTTTATAGGTGTGTACATTGCCATCCATGTCAGTCTTTATCTTAAAAAGCCACTTACTCCCTACAGTCTTACAATTAGGAGGAAGATCGACCAAGACCCATACCATATTATCTATCATGGATTGCATTTCCGCATTCATAGCATCGATCCACTTGTCAGACTCTGAATCTAACATAGCAGCTTTATAGCTAGTGGGTTCATTAAGATCCCCTAGACTATGCTCCTCCACCTCTACATTTAGACATAAGCGTTCTGGAGCTCGATGTGTCCTTTCGGATCTACGAATCAGAATCACTTCCTCTTGAGGTGGTTAAAACCTTCAACCTCCATAGGGAATTGTAGCTAATTTTAGAATGTGTTGTATCTTCATCTTGATTTCTTCACGATCTATGGCCCTCCACTGTTCTTAAGTTTAAGGGACTTTTTCTCAAAGAACTTCTGCATACCTAGTTAACAACACACTTTGTTTTCAGGTGGGAAGGTGAATATAGTACCCCATTGTTTCCTTTTGGGCATCAACAAGATACACTTATAAACAGATCTTTTGGTGGAGGTTTGTCAGGCGTATCCCGCTTCACAAGCGCCTCACAACCCCAAACCTTTAAGTAAAGACAAGTTTGGAACTTCTTCCATGCCATTACTTTATTGGTGTATTATCACCTTCTAGTTGGAACCATATTGGTATGCATTGTTGCAGACTCTAGAGCATAATCCCAAAAGGATAACGGCAGAGTTGTAAGATTCATCATAGATCGAACCATGTCTAACAAAGTACGATTCCTCCTTTCAGACACCCCATTATGTTGTGGTGTGTAAGGAGGAGTAAGCTGTTGGACAATTCCACATGCTTTAAGATAATCTTTAAACTCTTGGCTTATGTATTCTCCACCTCGATCTGAGCGAAGAGCCTTGATTGTCTTCCCGAGTTGATTTTCCACTTCATTATTAAACACCTTGAATGTTTCAAAGACTTCATGTTTATGTTTAAGAAGATAAACATAACCATAACGACTATAATCATCCGTGAATGTAATGAAGTAGCTAGCACCTTGTCTTGACACATATCTAAGTGGACACACACATCAGTATGTATTATTCCAAGAAGATCAGTCGCCCTTTCGGGACGATGTGGAAACGATTTCCTTGTCATCTTGCCCGATAAACAAGATACGCATTGATCAAATGACTCATCATCTGTTGATTTTAAAAGCCCTTCTTGTTGCAGCTTTTCAATACGTTTCTTGCTTATATGAGCAAGACGGCAGTGCCATAGATAAGTAGAGTCCAAGTTATGCTTGACTCTTTTAGTGCTAACATTATAAATAGAATTATCATTTTGTACAAGATCATGCATATCAATTTCATAAATACCATTACAGGGAATAACATTAAAATAAAACATATTGTTCTTAGAAACTGAAATTCCATAATCCGTGAAACACTAGACAAATCTATTTTTAACCAAACGGTGAACTGAAACAACACCTCTAGTTATAGAAGGTGCATAATGACAATTGTCTAAACAAATCACTAGGCCATTAGGCAAAACTAAGTCATAACTTCCAATAGCTTCTACTTGTGCATGAACACCATTGCCCACGTACAAATAGAGTGCTCCTTGTTTCAGTTTCCTTGCTTCTCTAAACCCCTATTTTGTAATACAAAAGTGAGTAGCACAACGGGTGTCATACACCCAAGATTTATTAGGGAAAGAAAATAATTCTATTGTGAAGATACCTGAAGAGCTGGCAGTGCCAACTAGCTTCTGTTTCTTTAACAACTCAGCAAGATAGACAAGATAATTCATCTTCCAATGACCCACCTCCTTGCGGTGGTGGCAGGTGTCATCCTTAGCTAGGTGCTCTTTAGCAGCAGGCTTAGAGTTTTTAGGCTTAGGGATATAAACTTGTTTATCCTTTCCCTTGCCATTAGCTTTACCCTTGCCTTTAGCTTTACACAATTTCTTATTGGCCTTCTGGATTTTACCACTTTTAATCATCATTACTTGTGGTGTTTCAGCCTTTTTAGGTAAACCTTTTTCATACTCAATAAGCATAGCATGTAGTTCACCAATCGTCTTTCCCATGTTATGCATATTGTATTTTCTTACAAATCCAACAAAATCACTAGTGAGCATCTAAAGATTAAAACCAACCACTAAGATCCTATGGTTGAACATAACCAGATGTTCAGTTTGTTCTAAGTATCCTTTCATCTTAAGAACATATTCAGCAATTGGTTTACCCTCCTCTAGTTTGCAAGCATAGAATGTTTAGATTAGGTCAAACCTCTCCACTACACCTTGTTTCTCGAACATAGCTTTGAGCTCATGTACCATCTCATAAGGTGAACAATTTTCAAAATGTTTATGAAGTTCAGGAGTCATACTCCCGAGCATGAGACAAGCTACCTCATTATGAGCATCATAGACTGCATTCCACTCCGTCAGCACATTTGCTTTAGAATCAGCCGCATCAGTAGGGGGTATAGGATGTTTAGTGACAAACATCTTCTTTTCGACTCTTAAGACTAGATTAAGTCGACGAAGCCACTCATTAAAATTTTTACCAGAAAGTTTTTCTCTTTCAAACATCGACTTGAAAGCCGAATGGTTTTCATGTTTGAACAATCAGGTAATGCCATTTACAAAAACATATTTAAAGATTATATCATACATAATTAGTATTTCTAGATCTTATCCTTGAAGAAAATTAACTACCCATGTTTAATTAGATAAACAAATAATTTTCTACAAGCTAGGATCCTACTTGACGTACCACCACCACATCAGTTGATTAGCTAATGATGGTGTACTCAAAAGGTAATTGACGATCAATAATTGCCACCAGTGCAATTCCTAGAACCTTATGGGACTTGCTTTATTACAATAATATACTAGTAAGCATGTTTTATCTCATATATGCCTTAAATTTAGGGTTTCACCACTAAACTGATTAAGTCGTCCAATCAAAAACTGTGATTATGTAACACTAACGTCTTACGAAAAAGTGTATAATCACCTTGGGATTACGATCTACATACTTCTCACGCATAGTAAAAAGCATATGCAAGTGTTCTTATAAATTGGATGGAAACAACTTATTCAAACGGGTATAGTATTTGTCATGACAAATATGTACGAAGAAGCATGCATATATCTTCGTATCATAGATTTAAAAAAAAAACTTTACTCAATAAAGTTATATATTACGGTATCACTTATTTTCAATACATCTGATTATGCTGTCGTTGTATGTATGATTTACTTATTCAAGTTTTAAATTTATATTTTGCCGACTAAACCAAAAACAACACGTTAACGGGCAGTGTACCCGATCAGTAGTAGTTTCGTGGTAAGTAGGGTGTCGATCAATTTAAAAGCAGAGGTAATCTATCGCATTTAATAATTTCTGGTTACTAATATATGTTAATTCTATTCTATTCTAACCTATGTTAAACCTATGTCAGTCCTAACTCCTAATTCTAACGGGAAAAGGGGGTTTTCAGCCTGAGAGACTGACACAGTTTGTTTGGTGACTAAAATCAATTCCAGCTACTTTAACCCACGCAAGCTAATTAACAGAAGATAAAAGAGCGGTCGAACCTTATATAATTTTTTTATATATGTGATGAAATCGATTGGAACTTGCGGCGTTAGTATATTGTGATATTGATATTAAAGTTGGATTAGTATGAAATTAAAAGGTATATTGGATGTATTTTTGATGAGTTTTTGGGTCGAAAACTAGTTTTAACGCATTTTGTACCGGGTAGTTTTGACCAGAAAACATTACGTATGTTTCGGGGTTTGAGATTTTGAAAAGTTGGGTTTTTGTTTATGAAATATAATAAAGCTTTCCTAGACGGACGTTTTGATATAAAATGGGACTTCTAACTCCCAATAACGAAGAAACTAGAGCTAGATCGATATATACATTTTAGTAGAAAAATGGGTCATTTTTAGTATATATTAAATCTGACAGGTTTAGTAATTTGACGTTTTGAGCACTTTCGAGTCCGTTTCGGCCTTCCGGCGAAACACGAAAGTTGTTCGGAATGACGTTTTACATAAAATCTCTTTTTGGTCAAAGTCGTGAAAATGAGATATAACGGGTCAAAATCGAAAGTCAAACTTCTGGATATTTTATAAAAATATATTAAGTTTCAGCAGATTCTCGTAAGGGCATTTTAGTCATTTTCTGTCGAGTTTCAAGTCTCGGCCAAATCTAAAAAGTTGCTCGGAATATCGTTTCGCATAAATTTTCTTTAGAACCCGAGTCATGAAAAGGTGATTTAGTGGGTCGTTTTGGTCGGGTCAGACTTGTAAAATAAATATACTTTATAAAAGTCAAATGTAAAAGTCAAGGAAGACATTAGTAAACATTAACGAACTATGAAGGTGATTACGATTATAAAGTAATATCGATTAATATATTACTGTAAGTAATTATTTTTGAGACCGTTGGTCGATTCTAAAAATGGAAAGTATAAAAATAGTAACTTTCTAAAAATAGAAACTTACCGACTATAGAAAGATTTCAATAAAGTGAAATGGTATACGATTAAATGGAAAATAGTATATATATATATATATATATATATAAATACTAAGCGATAGGGTTAGGACGCGCAAGTCGATTTCTCATCACATATATATATATGTTTTCGTTGTAACGATGTACGCATCGTCGATCGTACTTTTCAATATAGTAATCGAGCGACTCTAATTATAGGTCGTGATCACGTTTGTGGATACTCGTACTAGGCTTCTTCATTTGATTATCGACTTTGAATCAAGGTGAGTTCATAGCCCCATCTTTTCTTCTTTAATGGTTTTCATAACTATTTTCGGGGTGAGAATACATGCTCGTTTTACCAAATAACTTATTGATTCCAATTTCATAAGCGTTACATGAATGTTTTTACTAAAGACTTTACTTGCTCTTCACATGATTTCTAATACATGTTTGATATATGGTTGTATACCATTGAATTTATTTAAGCTTGAATTGCTTACTAAATGATTTGAGATCATTGTTTATCTATTTACAAAACTGTGAGTTTTTGAACATATTACTTGTTTTAAATTGGACACAAGTGCTTGAAGGGTATGCTTGACCCGATTATGAGTTTATCTGCATGAGTACCTATTGCAAAAAGGCCCCGAATTTCATGCACTGTTAATTACCTATGATGGGTAAGCGCTAGTACATTAAGTATATCTATTGGGCCGTGACTGCCCTGTCTGGGGTTGTGACATCCATGGCGCGATCACCCCTAAAGGACATTTTGTATAGAGAATTTTTTAAGGTATATTGCAATATTATCTAGTTGAGGGGCAAATGATATGCATATTTTATATGCTTGGTTAACGTTTCGATGGCATGAGCTTAATGTGATAATATATTAATTCATTTACTTGGCATTGCATTCGTTGCATTGTCGCTGGCTGATCTTAAACCTTGTGGTCCACTATTAAACATTACTTGATTTATTGAATCACTAATTGAATTTCGAAAATAATTCTTTGAAATGTGGTAACGCTACTTTTTTTTACTGAATACTTATTGATTTATTTCAATGCTGCTTTTACTTAAACCTATGAATTCACCAACATTATTGTTGATGTTTTTCCATGTATTTTCTCAGGTTATTATTTTGCTAGCTGAGCATTGGGAGCATTCGAGACGCGTGGATATCAACAAAACTCAAGGACTCAGTTTTCTTCACATTCGATAACTATTTTTCCTTAAATATACAAAATGATTCACGTTTGAAATCTTGTAATATTGTTAAATCATAAATTATTGGGACCTGATTTTACTCTAAAATTTTAATCGAATGTGACATTTTACTAACGTCTCTTTTGAGGTCGTTTTCTGTAACTTGTGTGTATGAACTATGAAGTAGCACCCCAAGTGGTATTCTGTTGCGTTGTGATTTTATGGGGGTGTTACAATTATGAACCATGTCATTTAATCTTGGCATGTTCTTTGAACTATTCTTAGAGTTGCTACACGTGATGAGGTTTTGCAAAGCCAGATTCTCTTTCCCTAGGCAAATAATGTGTAGTAACTGGTTTTGGCAAATTATTGTTCACATCAACTTGGGAGGCAAACCGTGGTTTTGAAGATTTAGGTCGTTTAGATTTAAACGCAGTCGGTTTTCTAACAACTGATTTGTTTCTGTGTGGTTGTAAAACCGATTTCCCCAAGATGGATTGTTTTGCAAACTTATTATTCACATTATTTCCTGTTAATTTTCTTAACACATTTTTTAGTGATGCAATTGCAAATCCTTTTTCCTAAAGTTGATCTTTGAACTTAGCATTTTGAGCAATCAAAGAAGTTGTGTGTTCTATAGTCTTAGCTCTCGTTGTCTTGATAGAAGTAGTTCTTTGTAATGCCTTTTCAAATTCTCATTTTCCTAAAGTAATTTAGCCACTTTATGTTCCAATTCGATGTTTATTGTTTCAATTACATCTATGTCATGTTTAACCTTGGCTTCATTACTTTTTACTTTTGAAAATTGACCATGTTGCCCTTTTTTAAAGCTTGATTTTGATATTTAAGTTCAAGATTAACACAATGTGCTTCCATTCTTAAAAAATCTTTTTGAAATTGGGCAACAGTCTTTTTGAGATAATTGTTTTCAGATTCGAGAGATTGATTTGAGAGTTAATTTATCTGGTTATCAGTTAATTTATCAGGAAAAGGACGTGTGTCATGACATTGTTCAGCATTCTGGTCAACATCTCCTTCATTATTAAATTCAGATTACTTAGTATGTTGTTGTCTTGTAGCAAAGACATTGATTTCAGTAGTCGTTTGTACCTCAGTCATTGGCTCTTCATCATATATGGGTCTGATATCTGCATCATCAGCATGTGCATCATTCCCTGATCTGCTGCTTGTATCCTGCTTTTCAAATTTTGTCCCACTGCTTTCTGTGTCAACCAAACTAGCATCCAATGCTTTACTCGTATCAACATTTTCCACTAGTGTCTGCATTTGTCTTTCATTCACCCTGCTATCATAATCTCTTTTATGCAGTGCTCTTTTATCAATCGACTTTTTAACATATTCCAGTGTATCACAGAATTCTAGAATCTCAAGTTGAGTGTATTCTAGAAAGTACTTGCGTGTCATTATAACATATTCATCATCCAAATAAATCTGTGACTTGATGAACGTCTGAAACTGTGTCTCAATTACTTTAAAATTTGCCATGGATCTAATCTCTTGAAATTATTCTTTGTCAAGTTGCTTGTCTATTTGATCCGCGTTTAGGAACATTATGCCTGTGAAAGTCTTAACATCTTGACGAAAGAGTGTCGCAAATGCACGTTTGAATCCACACTCAGTTCGAGTTCCTTTTAAGTCATTGTTTGAAAGAAGCTTGAGGTGTTAATGAAGTCGTCGAAAAGATACCATGCAACTTTCTTTTTCTTTGTCTTGCATTAGTTGCATTTGTTGTTATTCCGAATCCGAACACGAAGATAAAGTATCTTTCGTTTCCATTTTACCGTGAATTGTGAACTAAAAATGATTTTGTAGGATCTTAAGTATATGTGAGGTGATTGGATTATGGTTTTGAAATTAAGGTTCACATTCATGGGACTTTACAATTCTAAGATTTAAACCGAGAAAAAAATTGAATCTTTTACGGGATTTTACAAAACCAAGAAGAAACAGTAAAACAAGTATTAGTTAATGTTTTGGTTTGTTGAAGTAGAGTTAATGGACTTTTAAGTTCAAGTGATGTTTGAAAGTAATGTCAATAGTCGAAAGTCTTAATTTGCCAATCGATGTCCTTAAGTGTTCTGGTAAACTGCTAGGCAAATTTTACATAACCACTGGCAACAGATTTTCAAACGTGGCAAGGAAATTAAACCAAAAAAACGATGCCCAATGTTCGATAAAACCGCTGGAAAATATTTTAGTAATCCGCTTACTATAAATTTGAACAAGCCGATGTCACTAAAATTGATAAACCGCTGTCAGTTTCTGATCAAACTGCTGGCAAAAGTTTCTAGCAAACAGCTGGCAAAATTTGAACAAACCGCTGGCCTAAAGAATCACTAAACCGCTGGTAGTTTGCAAAGCGATAAACCGTTACGGTAGAATTAAACAAACCGCTGGTTCTTTTTAAAACACTAAACCACTGCTAAACTTTTGTCAAACCACTGTTGACTAGTCAAATGGACAGAGTAACGTTTAGAGATGCCATGAAAAAGTATAAATCACTGCTACACCTGTTAGTAAACCGATGTCCAGAGGTTTGTGTTAAACCGCTGCTAAAACAAATAGTAAACCGCTGCCAAATGAGGCCAAATCGCTACTTGTACTTGTTTTTTGTTCTTTGGCTAGAATTAGACTAACAAACAAAATAATAGTGCTATCCTAATGCCAAACCGCTACAAAGCACGCCAAAGCTTAAAAATAAGCTTCTTGACACACGAATAAGCAACACCAAACCTAATGTGCTATCAAGCCACTCGAATAAGCCATGAAATCATAATACTAAATAGCTACTAGATGGATTATCAAGAAAGTACAAGCTATTTGTAGTTTTAAACCCAAAATCAAACCTAAACCGTGACTTATATGCTTATAAACAAACTGAACCATAATAAGCTACAAATGCTTATCATACCATCGAATCATAAACCAAATAAGCTATAAGAGAGATATGCTAGAAGTACAAGGGTTTGAATCCAAAAACCAAACACTAAAATCAGTCGTGAGCTTATAGGCTTATGAATAAGCCACGAAATAAGCTCTAAAACCACAAACGAATCACCTATCTACCAAAGGCGTATGATACCAATTGGTAGGACCAATGATATATCACTTCACTTCACCATGGTATTAACCAAGAAAATAAAGATAAGAGAAAGGAAGAGTTTTAGATAGAAGTTAAAGAGGGAGAAGAAGAACGAAATGAGGAAAGAAGAGGAAGGATGAGACAGAAGGAACGAAGAGAAAGGGAACAGCTGATAACGAAGAAAGGAGAGAATGAGAGAAGAAGAGGAAAAGAGTGGGATGGAGAAGAATGGGAGGGAAGAGAAGTTGGGATAGAAGGGGAAGAGAGGAAGGAAGAGAGGAAGAAGGAAGAAAGAATGAAGATAGAGTTATGACAGTAGAATGGAGAGAGAAGAAAGAATAGAAGAGTAGGAAGAGGAAGAAGGAAGATAGTAAGAATGAGGAAGGAGAGATGGAGGAAGAAGGAAGCAGGAGAAAGGGAGGAAGAGAAGGGAATAGAAGGGAAGGAGGGAGAAGAAGAAGGGTAGAAAAGAAGGTGAGATACGGAAGACAGATAAGAACGAGAAAGATAGAGGAGAAGAAGGAGGGAGGAAGAGAATTGGACAGGAGGGGTAATAGGAGAGAAGAAGAAGGACGTGGAAGTGGAAGAAATAAAAAGGATAGAAGAGGAAGATGAAGAAGAAGGAAAAGAGGGGACGAGGATGAGAAGTAGGAAGCAGTGAGAATAGAAGGAGAGATATGAGAAGGAAGTAAGAACGAAGATAGGAAGGGAAGATGAGAGGAAGGAAGAAATTGTAGTGAAGGGAAGAGGGGGAAGAAGGAGGAAGGAATGAAGAAGAAAGGAAGAAAGAAGGAAAAGAGGAAAGATGGATGGAATGGGAAAAGAGATAGAAGAGGAGGGAGAAAAAGAGAGAAAGAAGAAGAAGAGGAAGAAGAAGAAGGGAGTAGAGAAGAGGAGGGAGGGAAGGAAAAGGAAGAAAGGTAGAAGGAAAGGACGAGAAGGGAAAAGAAATGAGGGGCAAAGGAAGAAGAAGGAAGAAAGAAGGAAGAAAGAAGAATGAGAGAAGAGAAGGAAGATGACAGGGAAGGAAAAGAAGGGAAAGAAAAAAATAAGGGGGAAGATAGAGAAACAAGAGAGGTGAATGAAGGAATGAAACGAGAGAAGAAAGAAAAGGAAAAAGAAGAGGAAGAAGAGATGATTGAAGAAGAGATGAAATGATTGAGGACGTTAGAAGTGTAGAACGGGGGAAGATGGAAGATTAGAGAGAGAAGAAGAAGAAGGAAAGTGAGGAGAAGAATCGATGAACAGGAAGGGAGAAGGAAAAGAGAAGAAGGAAGGGGGGGACTGAGAAGAAGAGAAGAGGAGAGTGTAAGATGAGAATGAAGAAGGGAAGAAGGAGGAAGAAGAGAAATAGGAAAGGAGAGAAGAAGCAGAAGTGGAGTAAGGAATGGAAGGAATGAAGGAAGAGATTGGAAGAGGAGGAGAGAAGAAGAAGAAGAAGAGGAAGAGAAGAGAAAAGAAGGGGGGAAGAAGAAGGAAGGAGTCGAAAGAAGGAAAGTGAATGAAGAAAGAAGGGGAATAGGGGGGATTGAGAGAGGAAGAGGTGAGAAGAAAAAAACAGGGAAGAAGATCAGAGAAGGAATGGAAAGAAGGCAGACGAATAGAAGAACGAAGGAAGAAGAACAAGAAGAACGAAAAGAAGACAGAAGAGAAGGGAGGGAAGAGAAGGAGAAGAGAACGGAAGAGAAGAAGGAGAAGAGAAGAAGAAGAGGGACGAAGTGAAAGTAGTGAGGAAAGATAAGTATGAAGGAGTGATGGAGATAGAAGAAGAAAAAGAAGAGAACGGGTCAGGAGGAAAAGAAACAAGGTGACGGAAAAATTGGAAAGAAGTAAGAAGAAGAGGAATGGGAAGAGGAAGGAAGGAAGAGAAAGAAACAGAAGGAGAGGAAGGATAGGGAGGAAGAAGAGAGAGAAAGATGAAGAGAGTGAAGGAAAGAAGTGGAAGAAAGAAGGCAGGATATAATGGAATGGGGAAGAGAGAAGAAGTGAATAGAAGGAGAGAAAGTTGTGGAAGATAGAAGCGGAAAGACGAGATGAACGAAAGGAATGGAAGATAGAATGAAGAAGAAGGAAAAGGAAAGAGAAAGTGAAGAAGAAGAAGGAAAAGAAACAAGAGAGATAAGGAATGGAATGGGAGAAAAGAATGAAGGGGAGGGGATTAGAAGAAGTCGAAGAGAAGAAGGAAGGAAAGATGATAGAAAAGAAAAGAAAGAAGAAATGGAAGAAGAGCGAAGGAACGGCTGAGAAAGAAGAAGAGAAGAAGGAAGGCTGAAGAGAGGTAGAATGTAAGTGAGCATGGGAGAGAAGAGGGGAAGAAAAGAAGGTGCGGTGTGATAGAAGGAAGAAGGGGGGGAAAAGGGTGCAAGAAGAAGAAAGAGAAGATAGAAGAAGAAGAAGAAGGTAGAAGGAGAAAAAGAAGAAGGAAAAGAGAGAAGATACGAAGATAGTAGGAAGAAAGAGAAAACAGAGGAAGAAGTAGGGATTTTACAAAACCAAGAAGAAACAGTAAAACAAGTATTAGTTAATGTTTTGGTTTGTTGAAGTAGAGTTAATGGTCTTTTAAGTTCAAGTGATGTTTGAAAGTAATTATCCAAAATAATTCCTAAGTCCTTAATTCTGCCAAACCGATGTCCTTAAGTTTTCAGTAAACTGCTGGCTAAAATATTACAAACCACTGGCAACAGATTTTACAAACCGCTGGCAAGGAATTAACCAAACCGCTGCCAATGTTCGTAAACCGCTGGAAAATATTTTAGTAATCCGCTTACTATAAATTAGAACAAGTCGATGTCACTAAAACTGATAAACCGTTGTCAGTTTCTGATCAAACTGCTGGCAAAAGTTTCTAGCAAATAGCTGGCAAAATTTGAACAAACCGATGGCCTAAAGAATCACTAAACCGCTGGCAGTTTACAAAGCGATAAACCGTTACGGTAGAATTAAACAAAACGCTAGTTCTTTTTAAAACACTAAACCACTGCTAAACTTTTGTCAAACCACTGTTGACTAGTCAAATGGACAGAGTAACGTTTAGAGAAGCCATGAAAAAGTATAAATCACTGCTACACCTGTTAGTAAACCGTTGTCCAAAGGTTTGTGTTAAACCGCTGCTAAAACAAATAGTAAGCCACTGCCAAATGAGGCCAAATCGCTACTTGTACTTGTTTTTTGTTCTTTGGCTAGAATTAGACTAACTAGCAAAATAATAGTGCTATCCTAATGCCAAACCGCTACAAAGCACGCCAAAGCTTAACAATAAGCTTCTTGACACACGAATAAGCAACACCAAACCTAATAAGTTATCAAGCCACTCAAATAAACCATGAAATCATAATACTAAATAGCTACTAGATGGATTATCAAGAAAGTACAAGCTATTTGTAGTTTTAAACCCAAAATCAAACCTAAACCGAGACTTATGAGCTTATAAACAAACTGAACCATAATAAGCTACAAATGCTTATCCATACCACGAACTCATAAACCAAATAAGCTATAAGAGAGATATGCTAGAATGTACAAGGGTTTGAATCCAAAAACCAAACACCAAAATAAGCCGTGAGCTTATAGGCTTATGAATAAGCCACGAAATAAGCTTTAAAACCACAAACGAATCACCTATCTACCCGAGGCGTATGATACCAATTGGTAGGACCAATGATATATCACTTCACTTCACCATGGTATTAACCAAGAAAATAGAGATAAGAGAAAGGAAGAGTTTTAGATAGAAGTTAAAGAGAGAAACAAGAGAGAAAAATGAGATGGTGGATTATCAAAGTGTAATGTTTACAACCAACCCTTCTCCATTGTGGAGAAGGGGTATTTATACTACCTAGCAAATACTTGGACGCCTAGGATAGTAACATGGGTCAAGCTCGGGATTACTTGGGCTTTAGCCCATAACACGTGACCTATTAGCTTACATAAACAAGCTCATTTACCATTTCTAGCCTATTACAACATATAATTAAGTAAAGACTAAACTTCCATGATTAGTAGCCTAGCTTCCTTGTTCTACTTAATATTTTAAGGCTAACAATTTAGATGGAGTAACTTGTTTAAATTGGTAAATTTCTAGGATTACACCCAAAATCCTATACATGTTGTGATGTTAACTAACCACACTGGTTAGTTAACCCCCATGTAAACCCTTTGTTTACTCTAATTTTCAGAGTAAGATTCCCCTAGAAAAACCTGTTGAGCCATTCATGTCTTTTTCACACTAAATGTTTGTTTCGTTACACCTTTACACCTTAGCCTACCCTATTAGATTAAGTCTTTAATCTGTTTCTAGTTGCTTTTGTGTAAAGTATTGTATTTCCTATAATGCAATGGAAATTTTCTATCTTTGGTATGGTCGGTAAAATTGCACAATGCAATTGGGCACGTGTTAAATTTTCATCCATTGTTAGGTAAGGGAAATTTGCTTAATGCAATGGGAATGTAAAAAGTAGTAGTTTTTTAGTGTGTTTTACTACTTTCACAAATTATTATTTACATTCGAAGAATGAAGAATTATAGAAGAAATTACCCAGAGTTATTATGATCGTGAAAATGGTGAAATTACACCGAGATTCGTAGTGTATCATTTAAGAAAAAAATGGAAAAATAAAAAAATCGCTGCAAAAAAGAGAATGAAATGATGGAGATAGTCGGTTCATTAAAGCTTAAATCGATGGTATTATTTGAAGGATTGAGTATTCATTGATAAAGATTATAAATCAACGATGTAAAGTTTTGTATAAAGTGGTAGATATCGCCACTTGTTTCTGTAAAAGTATGTATAGTATGGATGATTGAGAGTTGACCATTACAGGAACGCCAACTAAGGTTATTTTTGTTGATCTATGATCAAGACGTTTGTGTATATATTTCTGTGTCTTTATCATGTGAACGGTCAGGAAAGTATCTAGAAACTTGCACCTTATTTGTTTGGACTTAATCTATTTGTTTTGTAAATTTTTTATTTAACAACAATTATTTCCCTTTCCTAATCCCTAACCCTTATGTTGTATTAGAATAAGGATGTGAGCAATCACATATGTCTATTCCGTCGTTATGACCATGTATGTGTGATTTGTCCGCCTTGTTGGTTTATTACATTTTGGTGAAAGGATTAGAAGATCCATACCTTATATCACTCTTCTTCCTAACCCTTGGTTTTACTCGAGTGAGGGAATTGAATGCAATCATGTATGTCTGTTACATTGTTATGGATGTGTATATGTGGTTTGTCATCCTTGGTGGTTTACGACTTTTGGTAAAGACTACTAGTCCTATTCTTTAGCTTATTCGAGTTAAGGTTCAAATGCAGTCATATGTGTCTATCTGTTGGTCCCTTGGAATTTGATATAAGGTTTATCAAATTAAAGTAATCGGATTCCATGGCAACAAAGTGAGTTTTAAATAGATATATATGAAGAATATAAAGAACAAGTTTAAAACACACAAAAGTACTTTTCAACGTATAGGTTCTTATTAGAATCAAATAAAGAATTTATGACACACCTTGCTTGCGGAATAGCAAGGTAGTTGAATGACAATTGGGGTGTAATCGCCTTCGAAGTTAAACTCTAACCAAAGTTAAGAGAGTAAGAAAACAAACTACTTATGACTAAACTGAAGCTTCAACTTCAGTAGTACCGTTTTGTTTGTTTGAGAGATAAATGAACTCTTCAATGTGTATCACATTAATTGGAAGATATAAGATTTACTCTAGGAATCCCTTTCCTTTTATAGGCAAAGGGATTAGGGTTTATAAGTTAACCTAGTATGCGTGTCATGCATCCAATGGGTGGTTGAGATACCATTTAATGCAGATGTGCTCTAATGTACCAAGTACAGTCCTTTAAGGAAAGTTGTTGTACTTCTATACCAACTTTAGAAGCACCTTTTCACAAGGAGATTGCTTTATTCCTTTTGACATAAACCAATCTTTTTCTCGCCTTGTAAACCTTCTAGAAGTGAAACAAACCTTTCAAACTTCTATTAAGGAGATAGAAAACGTTCAGCTTGGAATTGTCAACCAAGCTGAACTGAAGCTCTTTCCAAAGACCTTCTTTAGTTTCTATACCGCTGCATAAACTGAAGTGAATATACTTCCTAATCTTCTAAGGACCTGAAGAGCTGACGCTGAAGAAACTTCAGCGACTCAAACTGAAAGACTTCAGCTTGAGTAATACTTGGAGGATTTTATTTTTAAATCTACTGAAAGACTAAAGGGCTTAGGAACTGAACCCAACAATCTCCTCCTATTTAAATATACAAATAGCCTAAGTTAAAATCAGTTGTAAGTGAGCAAACAAATTCTTCTTACACAACTGATATAAATTAAACAACATAAACTGATAACCTTTCATTCTAACTTTCATTACAATACAATACACAAGATAAAGTTATTACAAAGGGTCACGTGATTTACTGCCTTAGCTGCTCAATGGTTCTCATCTGCTTATGTGGATTCAGGTTACTCTTATCAACTTCAGCAAGCAGAAGGGAACTGAAGGTCCTGGCATGATCATCCGGCCCAAGACCTTAATGACGTCTGAAGAAGATTTCTTGTACAGTGTATAGTATGGTATTCAAGAAATCTTTCAGATCTTCAATGGTAACAAAATCTTGTCTATGGTAAGAGTTAAACATGATCATACCAAGGATAGGTCCGTTTAGCATAGTACCAGGTAAATGATCTTCATTCTGAACTGGTAACTTAAGCCTTTTGTTTGTTTTGAAGTAGTCATGGATGTCATCAGCATGTATTCTCTTCTTATTTTCAAGATCATTTAATTTGTCGAGAGGGTCCTGTTCACTCAGAGGAATATCCAAGTTAATGCCTAGTTCTACTTCAGTTGTGTGTAAGTAGTCCATTCTTGTTTGTATCTGGCTATAGATGGTTTTCCATCCTTTTCCAGTTCTGTTGGGACATGCTTTCACTACTTCTCTCCATTTACCAAGGTGCAGATCACTGGCTTTGAAGTTGGGAATAACTTCACTTGTACCATCCTCTCTGTACACTTTAAGTGTAATTGGACCCTTTTTGGTCAAGACATCACAGTTGACGAATCTTGATTCAGCTCTTCTATTCAGCATTTTGTCACAGTATCTGTCATACTGTAACTTATCATTGTAGTACTTGTTTACCACTTCTAGACTAAGCAGATCAACCATTTATGCTTTCGTTACTTCCCCTTCATGTTTAGCTGCTTCAGCTTTGGCCTCTTCCTCTATCTTCTTTTGTTGATTGATTTGTTCTTCAGTTAGATGGATATGCTTTCCATCTTCAGTGATAAAATCAAACTTCTTTAATTTCTTTGTTGTAGAGGATTCGACCATAAAGCCAGTCACATGAGTTTCATCATCATCATTAGAACCACTATTAGTACTTTCTTTCTCAACCTCCTCTGAAGACATTGCCTTTTTCCCTTGCTTTTTGGTGGACTTTGGAGAGGAGATTGCATTTGAGTAGTGGTTGTGATGATTAGGGGAATTAGTTTTGGTTGTTGGCTGTTCAGGTTTTCTTTTTTAGCATTCTTTTCAACTCTTCTTTGAAAAAGCTGGGAGATGGTTGCTTGATTTGTGTTCTTCTCCCCCTTAGCAGGCATAGTGTCAGCTTGGCCTATTGAAGGAACACTTTGATCTCCAGCTTATGATGAGGCAAAATCTAAACCTGAGCAAACTTGTTCAGAGCATTTGTAACATTTAACAAGAGACCTGGAAGAGCATCCAAGGATTTTAGCTTAGCTTGAACTGAGGCAACCTGTACTGGTAGTGAAAGAAATTTTGCTGGAAGTTCCCACTGAAGAGTCTTCAGTTCAGCGACTTGAGATGTTAGACTGGTAACAGTTTTTGTAAAGTCCTTTAGCTTGGTGGGAATTTCTTTTAAATCTCCTGGTAGCTCAATTTCCAATTCATAAACTTGTTTCTTTAACCCTTTTACTTCTTCAGTCAGTTTATTAAACTTGGAGGGAAGGTCCTTCAGCTCAGTTGGTAGTGAGCTGCTAAATTCATGAGCAGATAAAATCTTTGAGAATTCAGTTTGTAAAGACTTTACCAGAAGCTCATTAAGCTATCCCATATTAGGAAAGGAGGGCTGAGCTTTAAGGAGAGCAGCTTCAGCTTTGTTCTTCTTAAGTTTCAGTTTATGCTTTTGAGACTGGAGAATAAGGACCTGGTTGGTAAGCTCTTGAATTTGAGAAGACCTGGGAGATAAGGATTTCAGAACTGATGTGTCTTTAGTTTCAGCATTTATAGTAGTGTGAACCTCATCCTCCTCATCTTCATCACTATCATCAACAACAATGACAAGATCATCTTCAGGTGAGTCTAGGTCTTTGAAGCTAGGTTGCACATTTGACACCAGCTTTACTAGATCTTCTAACTTGATTGTGCTGGAGGCTTCTTCTTCCTCAACTTGTCTAGCAATGGAGCTGACCCCTTTTCCTGTTATAGGTTGGGTGAAGACAGTTTCGAACCCTTCACTAACAGATTTGGTTTGGTCTGAAAGAACATATGGGTCAGTACATGCAAATAAGCGATCATATGAAGTGTTTTTGGTTCCTTTATTCATACCCTATTGTTGAGGTACAAAATCACTAAGAGCATATTTTCCAGGATCAACTTCAGTTGTGGAAACTGCTATAACATCATTTTCTGATGTAGACTTAGAGTGAATAATAAAATATGTTGAATAAATAGGCTTATTTAGATTAAATGCTGACATACCAGCTCTTGCTTCACTGGTGACCCCTAAAGAGGTTGGGCCACCATTTGCTTGTTGGTCCTCTTTATGCATTCCAATATCCATAGGTGTAGAAACTGGAGGCTGGCATAGGTTTGAGTCCATGGCCGAGTTGGACTCTTTTCTTTTCTTAGAATGGCCAGTTTTGGAACAGGTGGGTACTTTAGAGGACCCACCTTTTGTTGCCTCTTTGCTGGACACAAGGGGTTGTTTTGAAGAAGTTGAATGCTTCTTGTGTCCAGGCTGAGCTTCAGGCTTTGTGCCTTGTAAAACCCTCTCAGCATTGGAAGAGAGTTTGGGAGCTTTAAATACCACTAGCTTATCTACAGAGCATATAGCCAACATGTGGTCTGTAAAGGGAGGTTCTTTAGGTTGGTTAGGCTTCAGTGCCCAATTATTGACACTAAAGACTTGAGTAGGGTAGAGTGTGACATCACCATCTCCATATTCATCCTTCATCTTGTGCATTACCAACAGAGATAGAAATCGAGTGTAGGGAATAACGTTTTCCCTTTGTTTCTTCTTTAGCTTAATGATGATATCCTCCTAAAATATGTTAGCATAGTCTATGTTAATGCCATTTGCTAGAGTATACAGTATAATAACATCTTTATTCGTGATTTGATCAAATCCTCTAGTTTTACCCCTAAAAATTAGATGATTTGTGCCATTAGTAACCTACACCTAGGAGGAAGGAGACTCTTCTTGAGAGTTCCTTTGGTGGAAACTTCTTCCCCATATCTAATAGTTGGAAACCAGTGATTAACTACATCAATGGATGGTGGTGCAACATATACACTAGAGTGAGGAAGGTAATGTGCACTAATGGCATTTCTAAAGGTGTTTACCCCTACTTCTCCATAAATATCACCAGTAGGGATTTAGAAGGAAACCTTAGAGTTTTCAAGAGCATTAGTTGAGTACCAAAACTCAGCTAGGTATTCCTTATACATGTTTGAAGATCTAGTAAATGGTTTTCTAAGGCAACATTTGGAAATGAAATCAGAAACACATTTGAAATGATCCTAGTTATTGTGTCTAGGGTATAGAAGAGCAACCTCATTGTTTGTGTTGAGGATGATATCTTCAAGATTGAAGCTTACTTGTTTAGCAGCAACAAAGGGTTGTTCTTGTTGTGGAGGATTTTGTTCATGGTTTGCCATTTGATGTGATTAGGGTTTTGATGATTTAATCTGTTTTTGAGGTTTTTTGTGTGTGTTTTCTTGGTGAGATGATTTGTTTGTTTTGTTTTCAGATGTGATTTATGAATGGGGAGAGGGTTTATATGATTTGTTACTTTTCACTTTTTCTTTTGAGGAATTGATTACTGTCAAATGGAAGTTATAAATTTTGTGAGAAGTTTTAGGGTTTGTTTTTAATATGTGTGTGAAACTTTGTATTTAATGAAAGTCATTTCAACATGCTTCTGGCGCTTTGGACAATGTATAGCCGTCTATGTACTGGCAAAAGTAGGTGAGAGAAAGGTGAGGTCATTCAAACGTTTGAAATTCATCTTTTAATAAACCTTTTAAATTAGTTAACTTCTCTTGTAAGAATTCACTTAATAAAATTATTTTATTTTGAAAATCATTTTTATTTTTGAAATTGACCTTGTGATTGATGTAAAGAAGCTGACCTAGGTTCAGGTTTGATTTCATGTTATGCTGAACTGATTATTATAATCATCATTATCATCAATCATCCAGCAAAGGCGACAAAATCACAAATGCTCATGAAAATCCATGAATGAGACATATGTGATTGCTAAGTTACTTCACTCAAGAGACAGCTGAAGACTTAGATAAAATCATTTTATAAACTGAACTGAAGAAAATAAATCAGTTTTGTTTAGTTCTTGACTTGACCAATATATGTGCTCCAGCGAAGGCGACAAAACCACACATGCTTATGCAAATCCATAAATGAGACATATGTGATTACTCAGTTGCTTCACTTAAGCAACTTAAAAGTTATATGCAGAAACTAAACTGACATTTAACATATGAAAGTTTGTTCAGTTTTGGATGAAAGCGCTGAAGCTTCAGTTTTCTTCAGTCAGTATTGAAGCTTCAGGTTTTGAATCAATGTTCAGCATACCTAGTTCAACAATCAATCTTTTAAAAGTTGGCTCATCCAGAGGCATGGTGAAGATATCAGCAAGTTGATATTGAGTGGGAATGAAATGTAATTCAGTGTCCCGTTTGAGAGTATGATTCTTGATCTGACATCAATAAGCTTTGTTTTTTTAGTAAAGAATTGTATTGTTATGGGTACCTTTTCATATATGATATCATAGTCAGTGAGTTGACTCATTATCCATAGTATGATGGCACAACATCCAGCAGCAACTATATCTTCAGCTTCAGCTACAGATTGTTGCTTATTCGCACTTCAGCAAATTAGCTTGCCTTTAAGCAACTAACAAGCATCTGAAGTGCTTTTTCTGTCTATGTTGCATCCAGCATAGTTAGAGTCTAAGTATCCTTTTAGGTCAAGACCTAAACGTTTTGAATACTTAAGACCAAGACTAGGAGTACCTTTTAGGTACCTGAAAATTCTCTTAACAGAAATAAGGTAAGATTCCTTATGTTTGCTTGATGTCTTTCATAGAGGCCAATTGAGAATTGAATGTCATGTCTACTTGCAGTTAGGTTTATAAGTGATCTAATCATACCTCTATGTTGAGACTCATTTATAGCTTTGCCATTGAGATTAGGTCCTAACATGTTAGGGAGCATAATTAGAGTATTTAATGATGAACCAATTTTGTCATACTTTCTCAGTAGATCTTTAACATATCTTTCTTTGTTGATTGAAATGCCTCTTTTAGATTATTCAATCAGAAATCTAAGGAAGTAGGTGAGGACACCTATCATGCTTATTTTGTATTTTTGAGTCATCAGTTTAGCAAACTGTTTGCATACCTTTGTGCTGGTGGACCCAAAGATGATATCATCAACATGAATTTGTACCAAAATCACATTTGTTTGAGTTTTATAGATAAACAGAGTGTTGTCTATCATACTTCTTACAAAATTGTGTTCAGTTAGATAGGTTGAGAGAGTTTCATACCATGCTCTCGAAACTTGTTTAAGTTCATAAAGGGCTTTATCTAATTTTGCAAACATGGTTTTGGTATTCACTACATCTCAAAACCTGGAGGTTGTTTGACATAAACTTCTTCTTTTAGTTTACCATTGAGGAATGTACTTTTGACATCCATTTAATAAACTATGAAGTTTATGTATGTGGCAAAGGCAAGAAAGATCCTGATTACTTCAAGTCTTGCAATTGGAGCAGGATTTTGTCATGATTTATGCCTTTATGCAATTGATGATTAAATCAAGCATTATTGCCTTATGATTACAATGCCAGGTTCCTCCTTTATTGAATAGAATTGGAATTGTATCATGTGCTGAAGTATCTTCCATTTGGAGAGGATAAGAGTTTAGAGATCTGAACATCTTTAGTTTTGTGAGGTTATCAATGAATTGGTTTTCATTGGTGTGTTATTTTTGTTCAAACTGATCATCATTAATGAGTTCATCAGTTTGAAATGGATGATCATTTTTTATCATTGTGATCAATTTGATCATTTTGACCATATTGGCCAGGTGAGATTTCTGCTTTAATAACAGGTGATTTTTTTCATAAGGTTTTATGAAGAATACTCAGTTGTTAAAAGCGTTTCAGTGTTCATGCTGTGGAACATTTACTTTCCCTCCTTTTTTGAAAACTATACCATAACCATAACCTTCAGTGGTGTATGTGGAGTTATTTCCATACATTCTTTTAGGTCCTGGTACATCTCATATTTGTGCTGGTAATCCTTTATATATGTTTTGAACGACAATTGTTCAAACGTGATAAAGATTCTCTGATGTTACATTGCACAAAATAGGATCAGGATGGTTAGTTTTGTTTAGAAACCTACATTTTAGTGGGAGTCTTTGATCTTAAAGCACTTGATGATTCAGTCTTGGTTGATTTGAAAGACTCAACTTTCTTAGCTTGAAGAGCTTCTCTTTTCCTAAACCACTCAATGTTATTATGATCAGATGTGGTGTGAATATTGCTACCACATGTTTTACAGTTCTTTGTGACATGTTGAGGGTTTCTAGGTTTGATTCCTCTTCTTAGAGAATAATCCTATTATGACCATGAGTATCATGATCATAGCTTCCACATATTTCACATATGGGATAGTATACACAATCATCAGATTTATGATCATTATATCCACAATGTATGCAGGAAGGAAAATGTATTGCTGGCCTTGAAATTCTAGATCTTGAGGAAGATTCACCTTGACCAGTATGATACTGATTTATATTCATGGAAGACATAAATTCAGCATGATCACATGTTCTGTGATTGGTTCTCTTGCACTTTTTACAAAACAAGACTTCATAACAATTCTCAGAGAGATGATTGTTTTGTCTACACAGTTCATAATTCATTTTGAATTGAGTTTTGTATTTGTTTTGAAGTGCATTGGGAGGAACCTGTTGAGAATTCTTGTTTCTGAAGTAAGATGACTTATTCTTGCTAATTTGTAATTTTATTTCATTAAGTTCTTTCATTACAATAGCCAAAGGAGGATCATCTTCTATTTTTACAATCTTTAACTTACCAGCAGGAGCTGAATTAGTTTTAGAAGCTGAAGAACTTTTGTTGCCTCTAGCAGCAGCTAAGGAAGGTTAATTTATTATGATACCTTTTAAAGTTTTAGCTTTGAATGTAGATTTTGACTTCAAAATTAATTTGATAGTCTTTGGTCCAGAAACAGGTTCAGCACCAGTCAGCTTCTTAAGTAGAGGAGAGGGTGCTATAGACTGAAGATTCATCCACTGAATCATAATCAGTCCTTGAAGAGTCAAAGACAACAACTGAATGGTCAGTTATGTTTCTTTGTGACTCATTTGGGGGTACCTTACCAGTATCATGATTTAACAGAGTAGAATCTTCGGCTTCAGATAACTTAGGTTTATTACTACCAGTAATAAACACCTCTGAGTTATCTGTTGAAGACTTTATAAACATTGGGTCTCTTGGCCCAGAGCTGGAGGTATCTTCTTTGAGTTGGTCAATTCCTAAGATTTTATTCTTTTGAGTGGGAATTTATTCACTGATACACTGATTAACTTTATTAGAAATGTTTAGCCATGCTTCTGTAATAGAAGTTAGCTCTTTCAGTTCATTTCTTAAGTTTTGATTCTCTTTGAGAATCTCAGTGTTTACATGCTGCATGGTAAGAAGATCAAGCTTTGCTTGCTTTAATACCAAAAGTTGTTCTTTGCATGTATTTAGTTCTTGAACAAGATTTCTATGTTTTGACATGAGATTGTTTCTTTGTTCTTCAACATAGTTTAGATCAATACACAAATAATCTAGAAAGGTTTTTCTACCATCATTATCTTCCATTTCAAGAAGAGTGTTTTCACACCCCATAAATATCAGGTCAATATTTTAAACTTTTCCGATCATTATTTTTTACTTTTATGCGTTACGCTAAAATCTGGCAATTTACCGGGAAGTTAACCTGCACAAATCTGAAAAATGTCATCGGACGCGTTTCGACTTCGGATTTTGATTAGTCTAGATATTATATGCATTATTTTATATTTTCTAAGTATTTCGTAGTTTAAGATCACTTCCGATACTTATTTTTACGTTTTAACGTATAATTTACGTTTTTCGCGTTTTTGATCAAACGGAACCCCGGAAACCCGAAATCTTTTCGTGTAAACATTAGTTATCGCTCATCTCGTGTTGATAAGTCAAAATTTTCGTTCATGCCCCCCTCTTGTTAAATTCAGATGCCTAAACCAAACAAAAGCAACCATAAGTCTTGAAATTAAATCAAAGGCATCTTTCTTGTTTTGATTATGCATGTGTACATGTAAGGAGAAGATAGTGACTTCTCATAGAGTCATTACCATGCACAAGGAACCATGCAAGACTAGTGCATGTGATCTCTTCCACTTTGACTCACCAAAATTCAAATCTAAGCCTAAATATTAAACCATGACAAAAAAAAATGAACCATTTGATCCTTGTAGGTGGTTTCGATCAAGCAAGCACACACACTTATTTAACACTTTGGTGGGATGAGTGTTGGTCACATATAGACACGAACAAACATCTCCATAAAACCCTATCCATGGTCCTATAAATATCAACACAATAAGCAACTTAGTGGATTCACTCTGCATTTAATGCAGGCCTCAACAAAATTTCTTTCTACTCTCCCCTCTTTCCTCTACTTCTAGCACACGGCAACAAACATCACCTAATTTAGGGTTTGAGTTTTCCTTACTTGTGCATTTCCATTGTAAGATCCTCAGCTATACTAGGTCCTCGATATCATCTGGTTTTTATTAGGGTGATAACAATTATCTCGGTCATTGCTTCAAGGGTTTCTAATTCAAGATCTGCAAATTAAGGTTTGGTTATTATTTGGGGTTTTTTCAGTCTCCAATCTGTCATCATCTTCCATCATACACTTTATCTTGTTCTTCACTTTGTAAGCTTACTTTGTACCTTTAGTCATCATTTTTTCTACTTTTACATTCATTATTTACTTTTGTTTCTTGCTAGATCTATAAAGTCCTAATGTGTTTTAGTGGGCTAATTTTTTTTAAAAAAGAAATGAAATAACATTCTTGACATCTTTTAAAAAATAAAAGTAATAATTTTTATGACTTTAGGATCTTGGGTGAGTATGAGTTAAAAAGTGAGTACAACAATAGAAATGAAAGGAATTAGGTTTAGTATTATCAGGTGTGGTTTTGTGTGATTAGTGGTGAATGGAGATTAAATAGATTAGACACTAATTGTGGCAGTTTTTTGGTGGTGATTTTTGAAACGTTTGTGAATCTACTCACATAGTTGTTGATCCAAAATTGTTAGTTTGATTCTGGGGTCGCATAGGATTGTATTCATTAGGACGTAAAGGTAGTTTTTGAGAGCACTTCGATGTAAGATAGATTTCAAATATCCACTAAAATCGACTTAAAACAACTAAGTTATCGCCAAATGAAACTCTGAAATATTTTTCTAGGCAAAATAATTAACGAAGTGCTTATGTGAACATAAAATGGTTTTCGTACGCTTTCAGGATGATTATGAGCTATTAAACACTACAAAACATATAGTACTACAACATATATTTGATTAGTATCATTAGAATGGAAGAGATAACTCTTGATTTTTATGAAGGAAACAGCTGTTAGGTTACTAAGGAAATAGTAAAAGGTTCGGGAATATTAGTCATGATAAGGGCAATGGATATGTAGACTGGGAACCCTTATGTTCTCTAGTGCATTTACTTTAAATAGGATGTTAGCAAAGTATGTTGATTGGACAGTATAAACGTCCCCAGAAACTAAATAACCTTCCTCAAAATAGAAACTTACTTAACTCTCTAATGGCAATTTTCGAGTTAAACGCAAAACTTAACGAAAAACTCTAATTTTATTTAGTCATGTTTTGTTAATTAAGCTAAAGCACAAACACGCATGGATTACTTTTTCTCTTATAACGATTCGTACAAGTTTCATATACTTTCCGTCTTTCTAAGACGCGTCATTAATTTAGGTCTCAAATGGGACCTCTTGTCATTATATCTCTTAATTGATATTTATCTCGACCATTTTCTAAAAGTGAGTTTCATAGCCCCACTGCCCCACTTTTATCTATGGACTGTGGGGTATAGGGTGTGTTGGGGTGAGAACATGGTTGGGCTTGTTTTTTGTTTTGAGTGGTATAATGGGGTATGTCTCTTAGGTAAGGACGCGTTGTTTGTGTTAAGATTGTTATAGAGTATTTGGTATTAGTTTGAAATTAGTGATTTTAATGTTTATTGAGTTTAAGTATATGTAATGGGTTGGGTGATGTATGGGGGGTTTTGTGGAGTGGGGTTTAGATGTTAATGAAGGTACTTGATTATGAGGTAGTGTTTAGGGGTGTATATTATTAGTGTTTGTAATGGGTAATTGTGTATAGTGGGTGAGTGATATTATGGTGTAATAGTAGGATTGGTTGAGTGTGTAGGTAGGGTGGGATTGTGTTGTTGGAATGAGTGTTGGGTAAGAGGGGATTTTGAGTTTAGATTAGTTTTAGTGGTGGGGTTTGGGGTGATGGTTGTTGGGGGATATGGAAGTTTATGGTTAGGGTTGAAAGATGTGGTATTTGGATTTAAGTGTTGGATTAAATTAGTTATGTTGACAATGTTATATGAATGTTTTCGAATGTGCTTTAAAGAAAATTATTATTGAGGTGCTAGTTGAACTTTATGTTGACTGTTTTAAGCATGTTTTCTCAAGTGCTTGGCTGGATTATTCTTGAGGTGCTATTTGATGTTGCATGCATTACTGGGTGTCTTTCAAGAATATTTATCTTTAAACTTACAATACTCGTTGTTTTAAAAAAACATGTTATGGTTCCGCTGCATTTGTCTTAAGCTTCGCTAAAACTATTTCAATTATGTTAAGAATATTGTAAGACTTATTATGTTTTAAATCAAAGCAACGAGTTATGTTTTATCAAACGTCCATATAGTAGTCGTTTACTTGGTCTTGCGTGACGTATATTATGACGTCACGCCCCCGGACACGTGTTTCCGTCTAGGCCCCGTTTAGAGGTGTGACAGATTGGTATCCAGAGCCAAGGTTATACTAAACCAGGTAGCTTATACTAGGTCTGGTCTATAACTAGTATGTGATCTATGGTTCTTACCTGCTTACATATATATCTAATAATAATAGTATATATATATATAAAGTGCAAATTATATATATCATATCACCATAATTATTTTATACATCATTTTGCCATATCATATTTTGCATCATACTTACTTTTTGGCGTTACACGCACTTAGCATGGTTTCATATAAAGATATTTATATAAACTTTTGCTTGTGCAGGTTATGGCAGCCCTTGTTATTTCTATTTCGTCGGATTCATCCGATGAGAGTGTGGGTTCTCATGTCCCACGAGTGATTCTCTTTTGCACTATTCCTACCAGTATCACTGTTATCCTCGTGGTTCCTGTTGAGGTTCCTATTGCACCTGCTGATCCCTTAGTTGCACCGGAGGTGGGAGCAGTTTCTATCATCTCACCTACCGAAGTGCTCGATTTGGTGGATTATTCATCTTCTTCTGATTCTGATCCATCAAAGGATTCCTTACCTATAGCACCAGAGTTACCATTGGTTTCACCCTTCTTATGTACTGATGACTCGGGGCGGACAGTGAGTCCGAGCCTGCTGAGCAAAGACCCGAGAGGCATGAGTCTCTTACACCATCATCTGAGTTTCCACTTGCACCTGTTGTTGTTCCACCCGGGATTCGTCGACGGCCAGCGATTCTTGTCCGACCCGGTGAGGCTATTCCCTTCGGTCGACCTTATCGCACCCACCTCAATGGGCCACGTAATTGTTGACTACAAGGAAGAGAGTTGGACCTTTTCCTGCTCGTAGACTTGCATGGAGACGTGTATCTCATCGTTCTTCGGATCGTCATTTTTTACCATATTTTACTTCAGACTTATCTTCTTTTGATTTATCTTCGGAATCTTCATTAGATATTTCTTCAGGTTCATCTTCAGATTCGTATTCAGATTCATCATCAGTTCATTCTTCAGGATGCGATGCATCAGGTCAGTCTCATTCAGGACCATCGACTAGAGTTGCATCACCTAGATTGGTTGATCCCTCGGTTAGGACTCCATGATATAGTGAGGCTTTTATGCGTTGGAGGTCTGCACCATTGTCTACTTTTTACCCACCTACGACATCAGAGTCATCTCTAGGTTCATCTTCTAAGAGGTCATTAGATTCGTCTTCACCTTCTGTTGGACCATCTCGCAAGAGATGTAGATCCCCTGCTACTTTGGTACCATCATCTACTCTAGGTTCAAGATCGATAGCCCCTGCTCTTGCTGATCTTCCGCCTCGCAAGAGGTTCAGAGATTCTTACTCATCCGAGGTTAGCAGAGAGGAGTATATGGAGATTGGTACTGCTGAGGTAGAGACTGCTGCATATTTAGGTATTAGTGATGGAGTTGGAGCTCTTACTGATGATGGTATAGGTGTAGGAGTTGAGGTTCATACTAGTGATATTAGGGAGGACGAGGAGGAGTTTGAGGTAGAGGCCAGTGCGGGAGGCACGATGGAGATCGTTGTAGATCCTTTGGCTACTGGTGGTATTTCTGAGTCCATTGGAGGAGATATTCCTGATCTTGAGGGTACTTTTTATGATATATCTCATTACATGTCTGAGGTTCCTCTTGATAGGATTATAGAGTTTGAGACTGCTCAGAGACAGTTAGAGGTTGGTCAGCTGGTGGCTAGCGGAGAGAGAGCTGGTTTGCCTGATAGGGTTAGGAGTCTAGGACGGGAGAACCTGAGGGTTCGAGCTTTGTTGTGTATCGAGATAGATCGTGTCGACAGTCTTCGTCGTCACATGGCACTTTCTCAGGAGGAGTTTCATCAGGTTCGTAGTGATCGTGATGATACTCGGATGAGACTTAGGAGGTTAGAGTCACTTGTTGAGAGGCTTTTGGGATTTCACCGTTAGTTTGGTAGTATCATGGTTACGTAGTACAATAGACTGATGGTTAGGTCTAGATTTTAGTATAGTAGAAATATTGTAAATCAAGCATCCTCGTTATGGGATTGATTGTAACCAACTATGAAGCTTTGCTATGATATGAAAAGCTTATTTTGATTCTCTTTCGTGTTCGTCCTTATTGATTATTTACTTGTTTTGGCAAAATATGTTAATTGTATTTTCCTTTATAAATCTTATTTACCATCTATAGTGGTTATATCGCGTATCGAATCTTACCATGTGTGATGTGTTGTGATGTAGAATAATGACTAACACTCATTCCGGAACGACGCCTGCTGCAATTGAGGAAATGATCAACTGACGCGTGACAGAAGCTTTAGAAACTCGCGAAGCAAACAGGAACATCGTACTTGGGAACGGTTTTGATGATGGTGGCAACGGAAATGGTAATGGTAACGGAGATGGAGGAGGGAATGGAAATGAAGATCACAATGAGAATGATAGAGATGTTAGGCCTGTCGTTCGAGAGTGTACTTACCAGGACTTCATGAAATGTCAACCACTCAACTTTAAAGGAACAGAAGGAGTTGTCAGGTTGATAAGGTGGTTTGAGAAGATGGAAACAATATTCCATATTAGTAATTGCCCAGAGAAATAACAAGTCAAGTATGCTACTTCCACACTGTTAAACAGTGCACTAACTTGGTGAAACTCACATAAGAGAACTATTGGAACTGATGCTTCATTTTGCCATGTCATGGAGAGAGCTTATGAAGCTAATGGCTGAAGTGTACTGCCCAAGGACTAAAATTCAAAAGATAGAATCTCAGTTGTAGAATTTGACCATGAAGAACAACGATTTGGCTGGTTATACACAAAGATTCCAAGAGCTTACCATGTTGTGCACCAAGATGGTTCCCGAAGAGGAGGATCGAGTTGAGAAGTTTATTGGAGGTCTCCCAGATAATATCCAGGGAAATGTGATTGCTGCAGAACCCACAAGGCTACAAGATGTTGTCCGCATGGCTAATAACTTAATGGATCAAAGTTGAAAGGTTATGCTATGAAGAATGCTGAGAACAAAAGAAAGTTCGATAACAGCAAGAAGGACAACCGTGGGCAGCAACCACCAAACAAAAGACAGAATGTTGGAGGACATAATGTAACAAGAGCCTATACGGCTGGCAACAATAAAAGGAGAGTGTATAATAGACCATTACCTCTCTGCAACAAGTGTAAATTTCATCATGAAGGGCCATGCACTGTGAGATGTGGGAAGTGCAACAAGGTTGGGCATTTGACCAGGGATTGTAAGGCCATATATTCCACTACTTCTAATCAGAGGGGTCAAGTAGTGAATCAAAGAGTTTTAACTTGTTTCGAGTGTGGAAGGAAACGACACTACAGGAGTGATTGCCCAAAGCTGAAAGATCAGAACCGTGGAAACAAAATTGGAAACAAACGTGGTATTGGTGAAGCAAGAGGAAAAACATACGTGCTAGGTGGAGGAGACGCGAGCCCCGATTCCAACGTCGTCACGGGTACGTTTCTTCTCAACAACCATTATGCTTCTGTATTATTTGATTCAGGTGCCGATCGAAGTTTTGTGTCGACTACTTTTAGTACCTTACTTGATATAACCCCCCGATACTTTAGACCTTAGCTATTCTATCGAATTAGCCGACGGGAGAGTTTCTGAAACTAATACCGTACTTAGAGGCTGTACGTTAGGATTGTTAGGACACCCATTCTATATTGACCTAATGCCGGTAGAACTTGGTAGTTTTGACGTCATCATCGGCATGGATTGGTTAGCGAACCATCATGTAGTGATCGTGTGTGATGAGAAGATTGTGCGGATTCCCTATGGAGATGAAGTTTTGATAGTTGAAGGTGATAGAAATGGTAAGGGAAGGAAGTCAAAGTTGAGCATTATATCATGCACTAAGACTCAAAAATATATTAAGAAAGGCTGCCTAATTTTTCTAGCATAAGTTACGAAGAAGGAAACCAAAGACAAGTCAGAGGAGAAGCGACTTGAGGATGTGCCGACTGTACGAGACTTTCTGGAGGTCTTTCTAGAAGATTTGCCTGGATTACCACCAACACGACAAGTTGAATTCTAAATCGACTTGGTCCCTGGTGCTGCTCCTGTGGCACGAGCCCTGTATAGGTTAGCACCGTCGGAACTGCAAGAATTGTCTACTCAACTACAAGAACTTTCTGACAAAGGATTCATAAGACCGAGTTCCTCACCCTGGGGAGCCCCGATCTTGTTTGTCAAAAAGAAAGATGGATCTTTTCGGATGTGTATCGATTACCGTGAACTAAACAAGCTGACTGTGAAGAATCGATATCCACTTTCGAGAATCGACGACTTATTTGATCAGTTGCAAGGATCAAGTGTGTACTCGAAGATTGACTTGAGGTTTGGTTATCACCAACTCAGAGTTCGTGACGAGGACATTCCAAAGACGGCGTTTAGGACTCACTATGGCCACTACGAGCTCCAAGTAATGCCTTTTGGACTAACAAACGCATCGGCGGTATTCATGGATTTGATGAATCGGGTGTGCAAACCTTACTTAGATAAATTCGTAATCGTTTTTATTGATGATATTTTAATCTATTCCAAGAGCGACGGAGAGCATGCAGAACATCTTAAGTTAATTTTGGAGTTGCTTAAGAAGGAAGAATTATACGCCAAGTTTTCAAAGTGTGAATTTTGGCTGTCAAAGGCACAATTTCTTGTTCACGTGATTGATAATCAAGGCATTCACGACCCAGCTAAGATTGAGTCAATCAAGGATTAGGCATCGCCCAAGACTCCGACAGAAATTTGTCAATTTCTAGGTCTTACCGGCTATTACCGACGATTTATCAAAGGTTTCTTAAAGATTGCCAAACCTATGACGAAATTGACTCAGAAGAGCGTGAAGTTCGATTGGGCTGAAAAGGCAGAAGCTGCATTTCAACTGTTGAAGCAGAAATTGTGTAGTGCACCAATCTTGGCTTTACCCAAAGGTAGTGAAAACTTCGTGGTTTACTGTGATGCTTCTCACAAGGGGTTAGGCACGGTTCTAATGCAAAAGGAGAAAGTCATAGCCTACGCATCACGCCAACTCAAGATTCACGAAAAGAATTACACTACACATGACTTAGAACTAAGAGCGGTGGTGTTTGCTCTTAAAATGTGGAGACATTATTTATACGGCACGAAGTGCGTTGTGTTCACTAATCATAAGAGCTTGCAACATATTCTTGATCAGAAAGAGTTGAACATGAGACAACGTAGATGGTTGGAATTGTTGAGTGACTACGACTATGAAATTCAATATCATCCGAGAAAGGCGAACGTGGTGGCGGATGCCTTGAGCCGAAAGGAATGGATTAAGCCACTACAAGATCGAGCTTTAGTTTTGACGATTGGTCTAAACCTTCCCGTGTAAATTTTAAACGCTCAGGTTAAGGCGAGAAAGGAATAGAATTATGGAACCAAAGATTTAGGTGGTATGATTAAGAATCTGGAGCCCCGTGTTGATGGAACGTTATGTTTAAGAAATAGAAGTTGGATACCCTGTTTTGGCAACTTGAGGACTCTGATTATGCATGAGTCGCATAAGTCAAAGTATTCGATCCATCTTGGATCGGACAAGATGTATCAAGACTTGAAGAAACTGTATTGGTGACTTGTACAAAAGTCAAGGACGAATGCCAAAAACCATCCGGTTTGTTGGTTCAACCTGTGATCCCAGTGTGGAAGTGGGGGAACATTACAATGAATTTTGTTACTAAGTTGCCAAAGACGTCGTCGGGTCAAGATGCAATTTGGGTAATTGTTGACTGACTCACCAAGTCTGATCATTTCTTACCAATGAAGGAAACTGACTCAATGGAAAATTTGACGAGACAATACTTGAAGGAAGTAGTCTCAAGACATGGTATGCCAGTTTCGATTATTTCTAATCGAGATAGTAAATTTACATCTCATTTCTTTCAATCGCTAAACAAAGCCCTGGGTACTCAATTGGATATGAGTACGGCTTATCATCCGCAGATGGATGGTCAGAGTGAGAGAACCATCCAAACCTTAGTGGACATTTTGCGTGCTTGTTTGATTGATTTTGAGAAAGGTTGGGATAGACACATACCTTTGGTGGAGTTTTCCTACAACAACAGTTACCATACGAGTATCAAAGCTGCACCGTTTAAAGCACTGTACGGCCGAAAATGTCGATCGCCTGTCTGTTGGGCTAAAGTTGGAGACGTAAGACACAGAAAAGATCAAACAAAAGAGGGGAAGCTAAATTAAGAAGCGTATTCAAGCGGCACGTGATAGACAAAAGAGCTACGTCGATAGAAGACGTAAGCCATTGGAATTTCAAGCTGGAGATAAGTTTATGTTGAAAGTATCGTCGTGGAAAGGGGTGATACATTTCGGCAAATAGGGGAAGCTAAATCCTTGTTATATTGGACCTTTCAAAATCCTTGCTAAAGTGGGAACGGTTGCATATCGACTTGAACTCTCAGAGCAACTAAGTCGGGTTCATAGTA
This sequence comes from Tanacetum coccineum, assembly GCA_026074375.1. Lineage (NCBI taxonomy): Eukaryota > Viridiplantae > Streptophyta > Magnoliopsida > Asterales > Asteraceae > Tanacetum > Tanacetum coccineum. The sequence continues at coordinate 51,198 of BQNB010006327.1, forward strand.
CTTTTTACGTTTCCAATTTGAAGAAGTGTTTCTTCGACGAACCCCTAGCTATTCCGTTACATGAAATCCAGATTGATGACAAGCTTAATTTCATTGAAGAACCGGTCGAAATCATGGATCGAGAAGTTAAACGACTAAAGAAAAGCCGCATCCCAATTGTGAAAGTCCGTTGGAACTCAAGACGAGGTCATGAGTTTACTTGGGAGCGCGAGGACCAAATGAAGAAAAAGTATCCTCATCTATTTGCTAACTCTGCACCTGCGTCTAAAGTTACGTCTTAAGCTTTGAGGACAAAGCTCTTTTAACAGGGGAAGGATGTCACACCCCATAAATTTCAGGTCAATATTTTAAACTTTTCTGATCATTATTTTTTACTTTTATGCGTTACGCTTGAATCTGGCAATTTACCGGGAAGTTAACCCGCGTAAATCTAAAAAACGTCGTCGGACGCGTTCTGACTTTGGATTTTGACTAGTATAGATATTATATGCATTATTTTATCTTTTATAAGTGTTTTGTAGTTTATGATCACTTCCAATACTTATTTATACGTTTTAGCGTATAATTTACGTTTTTCGCGTTTTTGATCAAACAGAACCCCGAGAACCCGAAATCTTTTCGTGTAAACTTTAGTTATCGTTCATCTCATGTTTATAAGTCAAAAATTCCTTCATGCCCCCCCTCTTATAAATTCAGACGCCTAAACCAAACAAGAGCAACCATAAGTCTTGAAATTAAATCAAAGGCATCTTTCTTGTTTTATTATGCATGTGTACATGTAAGGAGAAGATAGTGACTTCTCATAGAGTCATTACCATGCACAAGGAACCATGCAAGACTAGTGCATGTGATCTCTTCCACTTTGACTCACCAAAATTCAAATCTAAGCCTAAATATTAAACCATGACTCAAAAAAATGAACCATTTGATCCTTGTAGGTGGTTTCGGTCGAGCAAGCACACACACACACTTTTGGTGTGTGTTGGTCACATATACACTACAAGACATACCATAAAACCCTACCATGGTCCTATAAATATCACACTATAACAACTTAGAGTTTCACTCTTCATTTCATAGCCTTAAAAATTTCTTTTTCTCCCTTTTTTCTTCTCTTAGCTCACGACAACAAACACCCCTTATTAGGGTTTGAGTTTCTTTGATTTCTTGTAAGATCCAAGCATACTAGGTTCATATCTAAGGTTATTTAGGGTGATTACAAGTATTGGTTCATTGATTCAAGGGTTTAATTCAAGATCTACAAATTAAGGTTTGGTTATTATTTGGGGTTTTTCAAGATCCAAGTCTTCCATCATCTTCTATCATATTTCTTAAGCTTATCCTTCATTTTGTAAGCTTACTTTGAAACTTATGCTTTCATTTTTACTTTAATTCATTATTTACTTATGTTCTTGCATAGATCTATAAAGTCGTATGGTGTTTGTGTTAATTTTTCTAAAAGAAATGAAATAACATCTTGACATCTTTTATAAAAATAGAAGTAATATGTTTATGACTTTATGATGTTGGTTAGGTGAGTTGAAATGTGAGTTGCAACAATAGAAATGAAGGGATTATGTTAGTTTTAAGTGTGGTTTTGTTGTGGATTAGTTGTGAATGGAGATTAGGATAGATTAGGCACTATTGTGAAGTTTGGTGTGATTTTTGAAAGCGTTTATGAAGTACATAGTTGCTTATCCGAAATTGTTTTGAGGTTTTGGTCGACTTAGGAATGTTTTCATTGGGCGTAAAGGTAGTTTTTGGAGAGCTCGTTTCGAGTAGATAGATTTTCATATATTATACACTAAAATCGGACTTAAAACGGCCAAGTTATAGCCAAATGAAACTTGAAATATTTTTCGGCAAAATAATTAACGAATGTGCTGATGTGAATAGTAAAATGAGTTTTCAGACGCTTTCGGGGTTATTTGAGCTTTTAAAACACTAGTGAAACATATAGTATCACATATATATATTGATTAGTATCATTAGAAACGTCGTTAACATATTTTATGGAAAGCGTTAAGGTTACTAAAAATAGTAAGCTAGTGAATATTAGCAAGATAGGCATGGAAGTTAAACGTTTAGGTTTCTCTATTGCGTTTATGGAAATATGGATTTAGCAAATATAAGGACGGTATTAACGTCCCGAAACTAAAAACTTTCCTAAAATAGAAACTTACTAAAAGTGGCAATTTTTGGTTAAACGCCGAAACTTAACGAAAAACTCTATAATTTTATTTAGTCATGTTTTGTTAATTAAGCTAAAGCACAAACACGCATGGATGACTTTTTATCTAATAACGATTCGTACAAGTTTTTTATATTTTTCGTCTTTCTAAGACGCGTCATTGATTTAGGTCGCAAGTAGGAACTCTTGGCATTATATCTCTTAATTGATATTTATCTCACCATTTGCTAAAGGTGAGTTCATAGCCTCACATTTTACTATTTCTACTTTACTACTTTGAGGTGAGAACATTGCTTGTTTTTAAACTATGAACACAATTACTTTTTACAAGAGAAATTAAAAGAAACAAAGTAGAGCCTTACAATAACAAAAGTGACCACAATAATCAACACCACCTCTACACCTTATTTCTCCAATATTTCAACCCAACCAATACACCAAATAAATACCCAAACCAACTCAAAATATCAGCCCTCACTCATCATTTTACCCAAAAGAATGGTATGTCTAGTTGATGGTTTGAGATGATTATAATACCAAGACGCTATATAGGAACTAAACTTTGCATCCTTTGTATAACAATACTTGTAATTTCTATCATATTTTTTTTGATAGAATTTGTGTTGATGTTGGTGTTTAGGCGTCACCATGTAGAAGAGAACAAGAAAAATCAAATGAGTTAACTATGTGAACGGGAAGAGTGGGTTTGAAAGTCCTAGGCATGTAAAAGAAATGAGCCAAGTGTCCCATTACTTATCTAAAATAGGACACATAATATGATTACTCACCGCATGGATTTAAAGTCCATGTGGTTTCCATTTTTTTACTAATACAAAAGGGAGGTTTAATGGTTTGTTTTATTAAACTTTTGAATAGGTGGGTATTTTTAGGGCCAACGGGTAAAAACGTAAAATATAACAAGAGTTTAGGCGCCCACGAAAAATAAATATATATGATAAAAATAAAATTACAAAATATGAGATACTTTTCTGAAATAATGAAAATATGTAGAGCACGTAGACTAATATTTAGTCTAAAGTCGGATTCACGTTTAATAAATGTTTTATTATGAACGTGATATAACCTATTCGATTAACCGAAAAATACATTTTACTCAAAAGTAAAATAAATAATAGAATATGGATTAAACATATTGACTCGAATTTACGAGGTATTACATAGGCACTCTTTGAACTGGGCAACACTTGTATACTTTTCACCAACCTGCAATATAAACATATATATGTGTTAGTATACATCATTTGTTCATTTAAAAGAGAAACAAACATAAAAGTTCATATGCTTTTACCTTTGGTTTCTGATGACGTACCCCCCTCTCCCTCCCCCGGCTTAAAGGTCTCCCCTTCGAGCTCGAATGGGATCTTCTCCTTAATTACTCTATAAGATCTTCAAATAGTTTTGAGTGGCGTAAAATCATCTTCGGGATGATTACCAGTATGGGAATCTGCCATGCGAATGCCTACACCCTTCGCGGGAGGCCTTCGATGAAAATAGAGCAAATGTCAGATAGTCAAACCCACGTTCTCCATCTCTATCAAGGTCTTCTCGCCAAAATAGAGATCGTGGTACACAACCTCAAGAATCACCCCTTAAAACGTGAGACACCCCCATGATCACCAGTCTATGTGCTAAGCCTTGTCCCATCTCATTTCTACATCTATAAATAGATGGTATGGGCTCCAGGTATGGCTAGAACTTTTACACTCGTTTACTTATGCTATCATACTTTACCAAATACAAAGCACATACTTACTCTCACGTCGGAGGTGATTCGCATGGACACCCCATGCGCTTCACTTAACGTAGTGTTTTCATTTGTCTTGACACAGGTTATTCAAGGCTTGGTAACTCAGCAACCACCCAAAGAACCCTTCAATCTCATCGAAGCCTGATTGTGCCCATATTTGCACAATCAGTGGCGCCATCCGTAGGACCGCAATAATTAGTCCCGTCCTAACCAAGTCAAATAACCTCAAAACCACTCTACCTACTTTTTCAGCATGACAAACGGAAGAGAAATGACGCCACCACCGGGTTTCTCAACACCACCTCAGATACCAAACATCACCACTAGTGAAAGACCGCCTATAACTACTATCGTGTTTTCCGCCACTACTCCTGAAAACACGCCATTTGCATATCATGCTTCCACCTCGACTAATCCTAACCCTACGATTAGTCCCGCCTTTGTGGAGGCAAATTATGAAATCTATGAATCTCTCCTAAGAGAACGACGAAGGCAGATACGTAATGAAGATCTCCGAACTGAACTCGAATACTTCAGTGAGGACTACGATGAAGAGCGAGAGATGGAACCAAGGCCGGAGCCCCACAGGGAAGCTACTCCAACCCTCCGGCTAAGGTCCTTTGGGGTCCGTAGACAACGAGAAAGAGTTGTGGGATTCGAGGACGCACCAAACAAGAAAGGAAATATGAGGGGAGGGAATGTCGAAAGTTTTAGGTCTTCGAAGATTGAAGCAAGGGAAGGTGAAAATAGGGGGCGAATCTTCCCCCACTTTTAGCAGCTCACTTAGGAAGAAATGAGCACAGTCAACCCCTACGGTCATCTTCAACCTCCGTACAGGGAGGCCATCAGCCTTCGACTAACATGGGGGGAAACCTTCCTCCTAACGGTACGCTTCTCTCGCACCATGCTCAGCCTTTCATACCTAGTAGTTTGTATATTCCTACTGGACTTATGCCTATCCATGTTAACCCTTACTCTCAACCATCTTCGAACCCTGTCCATGGACAAGTTCTAAATTTTCCTTTCCAGACCCAGATTGGTAATCCCCCTGCTGTGGGCACCTTCACCTATCACCTTCAAAGAGGGTATATATCACATGATTTTACCAACAATAACGTACCTTCATATAATGGACCTATGCATCCCACTGTTACTCCTTTGAGTAGCTACCCCTTCTATACACAGCCCATGTACGCACCACCAAATATGTCTGCATACCCAAACCCTGCAGGACCCTTCGCAGACTCCGCAGGTTTCGTCACCCCTTTAGTTCGCTGGATCGAGGATTATCCTCTTTCGGACGAACTAAAAATGCCTTCTCATATTGGTTCTTATGATGGGAAAGGGGACCCAGTTCTTGCACCTTTTCAAAGGGGCTATCCGCATGCAGAAATGGTTGATGCCCGTAGCTTGCCACATGTTCACATATACCCTCAAAGGTTTTACCCGTATATGGTGGAATAGTCAGAAAACAGGTAGCATCCTTAACTATGAGGATCTAAAAGCCAAGTTCCGGTCACACTTTAGTCAGCAAAAGAAATTCACAAAGACACACTTGGCGGTTCACAACAATAAATAAAGAGAAGGCGAAAGCACTCGAGCCTTCATCACCAGATATACAGATAATACCTTGCAGATCCTGGGTTTACATGAAGAGCAACGAATCTCAGGTTTTGTTTACGGCTTGAGAATAAGAAGTTTGTTCGAGCATCTCTTCACAGACCTTCCATCCACTTATAAAGGTCTAATGGGGAAGACTTATACATGGGTTGAAGTAAGAGAGGTAGCTACTAATGGTGCCTCAAATGATCGAAGAGACAGTTTTGAAAGGTCAAAGAAAAGTTCCTGGGATAATAACAGAGGACAAAAAAACAAAGACAGATTCTCCCCCTATCGGGGACCCAATCATGGTTTGCTTCCTAGTCTGTCGAAAAGTCCGAAGGAAATTCTCGCTACGGAAAAGGCTGCAAGAAGCTTTGAGCCACCCCCAAAGATGTTTGGAAGCAAGCGATCGCAAGATATGTCCAAGTACTGTTACTTCCATGAAGATTACGGACACGATACCAATGATTGTAGACACCTCATAACTCATATTCAAGAGGCTGTAAACTCAGGTCAACTTTCGCACCTCGTAAAAGGAATAAAAAAGTAAAGAACAAAGTCATCCGACACCCCACGAGGAGAAAGAAGAAAGGATAAAGGCATGATGAAACCTTGTTAGGCAATAATAAGGAATGTTTTTAATGTTTATTCCATTGTGCATTCTATTGTTCTTTGTTATGTTCATCCTAGATTAAAGTCTAATCAAACTTAGCATACAACGATCGTATTGGTTTCCTACAAGTGGTTAATCAGACCCTGGGGCTTCTTGATCTAGGATCTACAAGGTTTTTGAAGAAATCCTAAAACCCAAATTTTCAAGAAATCATTTTGTGGTAAAACATTTCTAGGGTTTTGAAGTTATGTTGCTATAACAATGTTTATGATTATTCTCTCTACCTGTTATGGGCATGCAATACAATTGTAAATTGTTGTTACTATTAAAGGGTTTTCTTTGCATCAAATTTTGGTTTTCTGATTTTTGGTAAAAACTAATTCAATAATTATTCAAAATCGATGAATTAGGGTTTCATCAAACCCTAATTTGGTAAAACTGAAAATTTTGATTTTGGATTTACATGAATTCAAGGTCTTCATAATTAAGGTTTTTGTTACTTGGTTCGGAATGCAGATATATGCACATCATGGAAACATACAACACGATAGGGTTATTTGCTGCTGCTTAATTTGAAGAAGGTGCAAACAAAGTTGCTTCAACAAGTCTTTAAAGCACAAATGTTCCGAACAAAATTAGCACGCAAACGATTTCATGATATTTTCATTATTCAAAACACAGCTTCTTATTATTCGAATAGCATTTCCTCATATGTCAGTTATAATATGTGTTAACCCATAAGTATAACATCTGCTATGCGTTTGGTCTTTTATGTATCGAAGTCCTATACATCAGAGTTGTTGGTATTTTGATATGAAAAATCTGAATGTTGCGTGCTTATTGTAATAAAACCATAATATAGAGAATTAAAGAATGCAGATATACGTCACAAGTTGTTAGTGAATGGATGTGGTGTTTATTCATGGCACAACTGAAAAACAATGTTGTGAATTGTCAAACAGAGTTTATTAAGCTGCTTCGTGATGTGTATATGGTTATGGGGTATGAAGATGTTCGTATTTTAAAGAAGCAGTTTGGGATATTATGCGTAGATATGGGAATAGAATCTGCTATATTATAAAAACCCTAATTTTTAGGGATTATCTTTTATTCCCATATTGACTTTTTATATAATTGATGTGGATAGCAGTTACTTATTTTGTGGGTTGGATCATGATATGAAACAGTAGTACGTACATGATTAGTGCTGCTTGTTTAAGAATTAATATTGCTCATATTTTAGTACTAGAGGTGGCAATTCGGGTCAGGTTCGGGTTGGCGGGTTCAGGTTGACAGGTTGACGGGTCAAAAAACCTCAACCCAAACCCGACCCATTTAAATAACCGATCAGCTAATGTCACCCCTATAACCTGTTTTACACAAAACCCAAACTTACACATTTAACCATAAATTAATATATATATATATATACTATATTTATATAAATATATATAATATATATCTAATATATATAAAGATATAAGGGTTGGCGGGTTATAAATAGTTACACGGAGTTGAATAAGATTTAAAACGTGTTGTAATAAGGTTAAACGGGTTTTCGGTTGACCCATTTAACCCATTTAATAGGTAACAAAAGTTCTGGCAACATTACAACGGTTTTAAAACTGTGAACAGGTTATAGGTCCTGACCCATTTTAGCCTCAATAAACCATATAATAAAATATAAATAATTTTAAACTTAAAAAATCTTAAACGGGTTGGCAGGTCGACCCACTCAATTTATTCTCAACCCGAACCTGACCTGTTAAATAAACGGGTTAGATGTGTCGGTTTCAGGTCGGGTTTCGTGTCGAGTCAGAAATTGCCACCCCTAATTATAGTACTCTGCTGTTGGATAAAGGATGCAAAAAATTCATAACACATAAAAAGGTGAAGTAGCCTGGTTTGTAAAGAATAGTGCTGCTAAAGTTACTGCTTGGGCTTCATGCTATCAAAGTTAATTTAATGAGTTCAAATGTAATATTGTTTTGCACATGAATTAGTGCTAGCTATTATTATTAAGCATCATGTTTGTGCAACAAGGGATGTTTACTACTGTCTTCGAGTGGTAATTAGTGTGGATTTGAGAGTTTCAACTTGTTTTTCTTTGTCCGATAAACATTAATGTTGCTAGTTATGACAAATATCGAACAGAACGTAATTTTCTTCTTGGTTGGATATAAAGATCTCGGACAGAATAGTGTAATGAAGGTATTTAGTTTTGGATATTGGATGACACACATGTTTGGATCTCGGATGCTTCGTTTAAGGGGAAGCTAACGGATTGATTTTGGTTTAAATGTTTAATGGCTCATTTTTGGATTATTTTTTTTTTGAATTTATTGGTTCAATTGATTACAAAGATGATTAATTATCACCTATTTGAAGATGAAGTGGAATTATTTAGGTTTGTGTTCTTATCATATCTTAAAGTGGGTATTACACTTTGGAGATAACTTGTTCGTGCTTAGAAACGATGTGACAAAGACTTAAAGAATCTAACAAAGGTGTGTGATCTAACTTATAGTGTTCAATGCTCACATTTGCTATCATTTTGGTTATGTGTCTCATAGAAGATGAGGATTTTTGTCAAGAGATAGCGGTCTACTTATATATAAGTCAGATTAATAATGATTTGAAAACACACGTGGATAGTACAAGTTAGAAGACAACCATAAGACACAAGTTTGGGTTATTCTACTTCAGCATCAAGTTCGTTATACTTAGTTTTCTTCATCAGTAATCATTACATAGAGCCTACAGAATTGAAGATTCAAGAAATGGTTAACATATGGGTTTCAGGGGAAGCTTATTGTTAAAATGTTTAACCATTTATATGCTACATCGAGGTGAAGGTTTTTACTACTGCTAATTATTATTACTACTGCTAGTTTAAGTTTCTACTGCTCAAGTTCATTTATCTTAAGGTGCGTCATGGAGGGTAATTTGAGTTGTTGGAAGGTTGGATTAGAAGTGTGATAGTGGTTTGTGGTTGTCGAAATCAAAGTTGCATACTTTAGTCCCCTATTTGATTATGACAAAAAGGGGAAGAAGATTTACAAAGAAGATATGCAACTTACAGATCCTTGGTGGAATTGCATGGATTAAGGGGAAGTATGTTTCATTTATATATTAACTTCAAGAGAAGTTTGTGCTTATTTGGTTTTATCATTATCAACTAAGGAAAGATTGTTGGGAAATATATTTTGAGTTGATAAGACAAAACAATGAATGAAAAGGAAACAAGAAGGACTTAAATGACAATTCAAGAATTCTACAAGCTGGTGGAGGATATTCTACAAAAGATAAAAGATATGATTCTTGAAGATAAAGATGAAGTTTATTAAAGAATTAAAAGATTTAGTTTCCTTATACAATTATGTTTTCCCTTGTAAATCTAGATGGACTCTACTATATAAAGAGATCCCTAGATATAGTTTTATGTGTGTCAAGATGTAAACACCAGAAAAGTGTGTGTGTGTCTAGGCGTCAAGTCCTCTAAGTGGACGCCTAGGTTTGTGTGTTTCAGCCTCAAGGATCTTTGATTCCTTGTTATAGTTTAGATAACACGTTCTACGATTGATCACGTAGAATTGGGGCTTGTAGTAGTCATTGTATAAAGATGATGATGAAACCTTGTTAGGCAATAATAAAGAATGTTCTTAATGTTTATTCCGTTGTGCATTCTATTGTTCTTTGTTATTGTTCATCCTAGATTAAAGTTCTAATCAAACTGAGCTTAAAACGATCGTATGGTTTCTACACATGGGTTGAAGCAAGAGAGGTAGCTACTAATGGTGCCTCAAACGGTCGAAGAGATAGTTTTGAAAGGTCAAAGAAAAGTTCATGGGATAATAACAGAGGACAAAAAAATAAAGACAGATTCTCCCCCTACCGGGGACCCAATCATGGTTTGCTTCCAAGTCTATCAAAAAGTCCGAAGGAAATTCTCGCTACGGAAAAGGCTGCAAGAAGCTTTGAGCCACCCCCAAAGATGTTCGAAAGAAAGAGATCGCGAGATATGTCCAAGTGCTGTCACTTTAATGAAGATTACGGACACGATACCAATGATTGTAGACACCTCAGAACTCATATTCAAGAGGCTGTAAACTCGGGTCAACTCTCACACCTCGTAAAAGGAATAAAAAAGGAAAGAATAAAGTCATCTGACACCCCACGAGGAGAAAGCAGAAAGGATAAAGGCAAGGCACCCGTTGAAACACCTATACTTATGGTAAGTCAAGAAGCCCATATCACAAAAAGTCTCGCTTAAGAAAATACAGACTACAGAGGAAAGGAAATTATATTGCCTCCGGTGGCATGGGTGAATAACGCGCCAGTCATTATAGAAGCCAAGATATTTGGAAGAAAGGTCGGAAGAGTATACATGGATGGAGGAAGCTCATGTGAGATTATCTACGAAAGTTTTTTTAAGAAACTGAATACTACCATCAAAGCCACTAAAGTGGGCCTGAAGACCCCTCTAGTAGGATTCTCAGGAGAACGTTCCTGGTCCGTTGGTAAAGTTCCTTTGGAGATCACAATAGGAGACTCCCCCCTCTCAAGGACAGAAACTCTTAACTTTGTTATTGTAAGGTCTGACTCCCCACACAATATGATGTTAGGAAGAACAGCGATGCAAAGGATGGGAATCGTAGTCTCAACGATTCATGGAGCCATCAAGTTTCATACCGAAAAAGAAATCAGAACTGTACTTTCGACATACGAAGCCAATGAAGGAACGAAGAGGGCTAAAAAGATACCTGCCACAAGTAAGGAAAGGGTCCTTAGTTGTGTCAATGCTGAGGAAAAAATTATCGTGAACGACAAGTATCCTGACCAAATGGTGACCATCGGAAAACAGTTACCTGACCATTTCAAAAAAGAGCTGCAAAACCTCCTAAAGTCAAACGCAGACGTCTTCGCATGGACACACGCTGATATGACAGGGATTTCGAGAACCATAATGGTTGAAGGAAAGCCTTTCAACACAGAACATAAGTTGAATGAATACAGCCATATTAAGCCAATAAAGCAGAACAAGAGAAGTCTAGGTCCAGATTGCAACATGGCAGCCTGTAAAGAAACAGAAGAACTTATAAAAGTAGGGATACTATGAAAGGCAAAGCACCAAACATGGGTAGCCAACCTTGTTATGGTAAAAAAGAGTGATGGAGGATGGAGAATGTGTGTGGACTTCACAGACATAAACAAGGTCTGTCCCAAAGACTGTTACCCACCCAGAGATCGATTGGAAAATAGAATCCCTCTCAGGGTTCCGTTTGAAGTGTTTCCTAGATGCCTACAAGGGTTACCATCAAATCCAAATGGCAGAAGAATACGAAGACAAAACAGCCTTCTACGCAGGAGAAGGAGTCTTCTGCTACAAAAAGATGCCGATCAGTCTCAAAAATGCAGGGGCAACATACCAAAGGTCAGTGGACAAGGTCTTCAGTCACCAAATTGGAAGAAACCTTCATGCTTACGTAGACGACATGGTGATCAAAGGTATTTCCCAAAAATAAATGTTGAAAGATATACAAGAGACTTTCGGAAGGTTTCGATCGATCAACATGAAGCTAAACCCAAAGAAATGCTCATTCGGTGTTGAAGAAGGCCCCTTCTTGGGACACCTCATTACTAGGAATGGCATAAAAGCCAATCCTTTAAAGGTTAAAGCGGTCACTAACCTCGACTAGCCAAGAACACTAAAAGATATACAAAGTCTCAACGGGAAGCTAGCAGCCCTCAGCTGATTTTTATCGAAAGGTGCGGAACGATCCTTAGCTTTCTTCAAAGTACTCAAAGGGTGCAAAGATAAAAAGAGCATGCAGTGGACAACCGAGGCCGATAAAGCACTAGAGAAAATGAAGAAACTCATTCAAGCCTTACCAACACTCACTGCACCAAAGGTGGGGGAAACTTTAACAATGTACCTCGCCGCCTCAAAAGAAAGTATAAGTGATGTGCTTGCCGTAAAACGAAATGAAGGATGGACCCCCATTTATTTCATAGGCATGGTCCTACAAGGAGCCAAACTCAACTATCCTGCCTTGGAGAAGCTTGTATTGGCCTTGGTTTACGCAGTAAGAAGACTTCGAATATACTTTCAGGCTCACACAATAACAGTTCTCACAAACACATCGATTAAGCAAATACTCACCAGGCCTAAAAAAACAGGAAGAGTAGCCAAATAGGCAATCGAATTAGGGGAACAAGATATCGTGTTCCTAAAAAGGGAGGAAAAAGAAACGCCAGCCGATTTCTTGATTGAGATACCCTCTGAAGACAACGAGAAGAAAGAAAAACCAAAGGAGGTGCCAGATTCAAGCAGTAAGTGGAGACTCTATACTAACGGAGCCTTCAACTCAGATGGATCAGGAGCAGGGTTAATGTTGATAGATCCCGAAGGTAAAGAGTATACTTACGCTCTACGCTTCGAGTTTAAAACAACGAACAATGAAGCAGAATACGAAGCATTGCTAGCAGGTCTACGGATAGCCCAGGAAATGGAAATTGCAAAAGTGGCAATATTCCTGGACTCCCAACTTCTGGTAAACCAGATAAAAGGCACCTTTGCAGCAAAACAAGCGTCAATTAAAGACTATTTGCAAAAGGTTAAAACTGTGCTAAGGGGATTCGAAGATTACACAGTTAAGCACGTATGCATGAACTAAAACAAGAAAGCAGATGCGCTAAGCAAGCTGGAATCAATGACCTTCGAATATCTCACAAAGGAAGTACTAGTCAAAGTTTTGACCAAAAGGTCAATAGAGGAAAAAGAAGTTTTGGAGGTAGAGACGCAGGAGAGGAAAAACTGGATGGACCCTATCCATGAATACCTGCTAAGTAGATTGTTGCCAGAAGACACAAGAGAAGCCAGGAAGATCAGAATCCAGGCGCCACAATACAAGCTAATCCAAGAAAACTTGTACAAAAGATCCTTCTTTACGCCATGGCTCCGTTGCGTGGCCCCACCACAAACTGGCAAAATCATAAAAGAAATACATGAAGGGTCGTGCGGATTTAATGCGAAACCACACTCACTGGTTGTCAGAATAACGGAACAAGGTTTCTATTGGCCATCGATTCACAGGGAAGTTGCAAAAGCAATTCAAGACTGCGAAAAATGCAAGGAAGAATCCGCAATAAGGAAAGCTAGAACAAGCAGATCCATAGCGGAGAGCACGTGGCCTTTTAGCCATTGGGGAATTCATATCATAGGACTGCTACCAATGGCCCCTGGAGGTTTACAGTTTCTAGCAATCGCAGTCGAACACTCTACAAAATAGGTAGAAGTCAAACCCCTAACCACCATCAACGGAAGGCAAGTGGAAAAGTTCGTATGGGAATATGTGGTATGCAGATTCGGAGTACCCCGGATAATTAGCTCAAAAGAAGAGAAGCATTTCAAAGAAGGGATGTTCGCAGACCTTTGTAAAGGATTAAAAATAACACAATCCTTTTCTCCTGTCACAAAACATATGGAAATAATGCACCACATAGGGAGGCAGTTAACTCGAAGCCAACAGGGATGGGTGGATAATCTAGCAAAAACATTATGAATACACAGAACCCTCCCAAGGAATAGCGAGAAAGAAACGCCATTTAGCCTAACCTATGGTTCAGAAGTCGTGATCCCCATAATCGAAACTACAGATGATAGGGGAAGAGTACAGAAAGCAAGGAAGTGGCTTCGATAGAAAATGCATACTACCAAAACAAGTTGCGAAAATACCATAACGCAAGAAGCAGTCACCCTACGTACATCGTGGGAGATTTCGTTTTACTTAAATGAAAAGTGAATGAATGGCAAGGCCCATATATAATAAACAAAATCCACAAAGAGGAACTCTACACAATTGTAGACGCAGCTGATCAATCGTTGGTTCAAACAGCGAAAGGAACAAGCCTTCGTAAGTTTTACATGTGAAACTTACATCCTTTTTCGCAAACTTTCTCTTCCCTATTTCTATTTCTATTTCAAGTTATTTGTTTCGATTATTAAAAATGGTGTAGCAAACTAAGTGTTCATACTTGTGATGATGTAAATCTTTCTACACTACCAATGAAGAAGATTGATTCCGAAGTACTTGTGTCATAAGGCCACACTTGAGCCTAATATTAAGTTGAACGTTCGAAATGATGTCGTAGGGCCACACATAAGCCCTACAAAACTAAGAAATCCATAAATTCACGTTAACTTTCCTCATTGCTTCTTTTAGCCTTGAGGACACAAAAAAAGGAGTCAGACTCAAGTCCTCCTAAAACCTAAAACATGAGGAATGCAAATCAGGTTCCTAAGGGAAATCTTATTTAAAAAGTGGCACAATAAATTTGTCCACAACTTAAGGCCACACATGAGCCTTCGATGATAAAATGCATAAAGGAGTCAGACATAAGTCCTCCTGAAACCTCAAACATGAGGAAAACAAATCAGCTTCCTAAGGGACGCATACCTTCAAAAACGGCACAAAATATTTGAACATTTTGCCTTACAAAGCAAAATGATTCAGCAATAAACAATATGAGGATCAGACCTAGGCCTCCAAAGGAATAACAACACGACATACTACAAAAGGTGGGATTGCATCCCTATATTCAATCCTCAAAAAGGGGTAACCATTCAAAAAAACAACCAAAAGGGTTGACACACATTGTTCAAACAATGGCCAACATGAACCATCGCAAAGATAAATTGTCTTAAAGGCCAAATCCTGAAATAAAGTAAAGAGATTTAAAGGGTACACACCACCCTTGGGGCTAAATTAACACCAACATGGTGACCTTTATTCAAGCAAAGATGGAGAGGGCTTCACAAGATCAGCATGAGGAGACATCAGATTTGAAGATGGAGCAGAGGACGGAGTAGCTTTCTGGGAAGAAGGCACAGGCATTTGGGTCCTTGAAAGAGCAGGCTTCTGTAACATGGGAGGCTTCTTCGACAACAGAGTTTCAATCGAAGCTGTGGCATCTGCTACGAACTCGTCCAGCCAAGGGAACGTAGCAGTGGAGAAATCATTGCTAGCCTGAGTATGATCCTTCTGGTACGAAGAACGATATCCTTTAGCCTTTGATAATTCAAAAGGCTCCTTCATAGCTGCAACCTGCTCATACGCTCTACAGCGTCCATAAGTAATGGCGGAGGACACCAACTTAACAACAAGCATGTCTAGCTCATCACTATGTACCAACTCCATGGCAGCATAAGGTACGACATTTAAAACTACATCCCTCTTATCTTGCTTAAGCTCCTCAACCTTTCTACGAAGATACGCTTCAACAGCCTCTAACCTAGCCTTATCCGCCTCCAAGGAATTAACCTTTGATTCAAGTGTTGAAAGGGTCACTTAGAAGCCTGCCCATTTTTGGCTCTCTAGCATCATCCTATCAAGGTTACCTTTGTACTCTTTAACATCGGCAGTCAGGGAAGAAATCTTCTCCCGAAGAGCTAGTACAGCAGGATTCTAATCAAACTCGGCCATAGCAGCTTCACATTTGACTCGAAGCCCTTCACATTCCTCCTCATGAGACCTTTCCCTAGCCTTAATAACATCAGCTTCACCACTCATCTTCACAATAACCTGTAAAAACTCACGGGCTCTCCTGTTAACTGCATTATCCACCACAGCCTGCCGTGCATAACAGCGGTCATGAAGATCAAGTAGTTCCAAATCTATTTGATTATCCAAATGGCCTTTCCAAGCTGGTAGAGTAATAGCCGAAATCTTCAAGTGACAGGCATTAGCATCTGTAAGCTCAAAACAATCTGGGAGGCCTAAATGACATATAAAGATTACAAAGGATGAATAAGCAAATCAATACCTTCAGAAGAGAACTAAATGATCTAGAAATTTACCCTCATCATCATCAGATATGGAAAGAAAAAGGGCATCATCCTTAGAAGCAGAGGTTTTGGCACGCACAACACGAGAACTTAATGATCCGGAGGCTAGTTTCCTCTTCACAGGAGGCCTTGAAGAACCTCCCCTTGTCTTACACTTCCTCTCTTTGATGCGGGCAGCTACACTCCTAGGGTGCACAACAAACACACCGGCCTTCGGACTCTCCCCTCAGTCTACGGTAACCTTTACGGGTTGCACTTCAGGCTTCTCAACATCTTTAGGAGGCTCCGTATTTACTGAAGCAGAAGGGGAACCAATACCAAATCCTGGGGATGGCTCCTTCGGTAAAAAAGCAAGGTCATCATCATCTTCAGTATAGATGAAGTTCCTGAAAGCCATTTCTACAGAAAGAGAAAGTAAATCATATATATCAGTGAAAAAGAAAAATGAAGAAAGAAGCAAGAAAGATAAATACCCTTTCTGCCTGCCATGATCGCAGGTCGCTGCTGACCATGTTCCCATGAAGGTTTAAGGCCAGCCAAGAAAAGAATAGGATCAGGAAACACACGAACACTTGTGGGATATCGACTAAGACGTTAGAACATGGGATTTTCTTCAATATTAGAGGGAAGCTTATCTTTGAAAGATTTCAAATCAAGTTTGTTTTGCTCAGACGTAAGTTGTGGATACTTGGCAGGGATAATGGAATCTCGAACATAGAAAAACCATTCGTGCCAACCTTCGATGCGGGTAATAACTTTAGGAAGCAGATTCGGAATATGTTTTTCAAACCTTTTAGCAAACGTCAGCCACTTACCAGCTCGACACAAATTAAAGAACCCTCAGAAGAGGTCGAGAGAGGGCTCACAACCATAGTCTTTATACATGACAACAAAAGTAGTAAGCTTGGCACAGCCAAAAGGATTGAGTCTCGATATATGAACCTGAAAATATTTGAGAACTTCGCAGAAGAACTCAGTAAGAGGAAGCCTAAGATTTGCTAGAGAGAATGAATGGGTGTACAACCCGACATACCCAGGAGGAGCATAAAAAACGGTCTGATTGGATTTGGGAAGAATAACATGATATTCAGAAGGAATGGGGTAAAGGGCGAGAAAATCATTGAACTCTCCTTGTGAAAGTTCACAAGTTTGAGTGGTATAGAGTCCTTCGCGCTCATAATTAAAAAAGGATGGTGATTATCTTACCTCAGAGATAGATGCACAGCAGGTCGAAGAAAGAAGAAAGAAAGATGATGACGGAAAAAGAAAAGAAGTATTTATAAGTATCTCTCAATACCTTCATGACCGTCCATGTGTCAAGCATCAGGAGTCATCCGAATTTCAAATTAGAAGGAAAATTGGGATAAGACATTCCCGATTACCCAGGAAGACTATTGAGTAATCTTCATTAAAGACTCAACTAACTCCACGACAAGTGGACTTATCAATTAATGCATGAAGTACATGTGCCTGGATGTTTCATATGCCCTTCGAGTGATTTGTTGATTGAGTCGAAAGTAATGCATTCATAGATGCATACATTACATTCGATTAGGGGGCTTGATGGCGTACCTCCCCTCTCCGGCTCGAAGGTCTCCCCTTCGACCTCGAATGGGATCTTCTCCCTAATTACACTATAAGATTGTTAATACAAATAATGCCTAAAAATGTTATTTATATTTTTTGATCTCTCAACGTTTTAAGAATAACAAAATGTAAAAACGTTTACAATAAAAATAAACGTTTACAAATTATTAAATGTAAAATTTCATTTCTAAGATTAGTGATCACGAAAGGTATGGACAAACAAATTAATTAAGCATGATTAGTGATCAATAAAATATTTTTCTCTTAATCCTCACTTTTAATTCTACAAAAGTATTTTTTTTAAATACTTTTACAAAATATTTTCTAATTAAAATAAAAAGTTTTATTAAAAACTTAAAATTTGAAATTCAAATTTTCTCCTTAAAACGGAAGCTTCTACACCAGATACAACATTTCCCACAAAAAGACAAAAAAGGGAGCGGAGTCTAGGCGGCGGCCCCCTTATATATAAGGGACCGCCAGGACCGCCCCCAGAGAGCCGTTGGGATTCCCTGCCTATAAATACTGCTTCATTCCCAGCAGAAAAACATTCCTTTTTGCACGAAATTTTTCAGTCTTTTCTTTCTCTCTCTAAACCTTCTTTCTCTCACTAAAACTCTTGATCACTAACATACTTAGATCTTGTTTCAAGTGATTTAATCTCTTCTTCTCATCTCTTCCCTCTCATTCAAGTGCAAGAGAAGAACACTCGTATTCGTCAAGAAACGAAGTGTTAATTAGTGATCTATCCTCCTTTCTTCTAAGCACCAAAACTTTATTATATTTATCTTGTGTATTTGTGTGATTCGGATATTGTGTAGATCCGATAGTGTGGATCTTGTGAGTGTGTATATCTTGTGAAGTGGTAGATTGATTCTAGCTAAGATTAGGACTCGACATTTAGCTTAGTGTCGGAAAATAACGTAAGTGACGTGTAAACGGTTTTCTCCGCCTAAAGGGAGCTTGTTGACATAGTGAAATCTCGAGTCGGATACTCGGGGAGTGGAGTAGGGCGAAGAGGTGCTTCGTAGTCGAACCACTATAAAATCTTGGTGTCTTGGTTTGGTTATTTCTTTCCTTATCTCTTTACATTGTTGTTATCGTGTTTTAGTTTAGATAGTTATTGCTTGTTCATAGTGTGATTTGATTGAACATATAACTCGGATCTACAGATTTTTAAAAATAAACTTTTGAAACGTAAAACAAACGTGTAAACTATTCAAACCCCCCCCCCCCCTTCTAGTTTCCACAATTGGTATCAGGAGTAAGGTCTGGTTCGTGGTAGAAAAACAAATTTTGTATACTTATATAGTATTAATCCCATAAGAATTCTTTCCAAAATACTTCTCAACCAAGAGAAATATAAGGTAAAAATCTCACAAAAGAAAACACAATTCGTATATTTTTATCCGGGAAGTATTGTACAACTCGGGTCGTGTCCCAACGAAATCGTGAATTGAGAATTTAAGAATGATTCGGATTCGAGTTTAGAATAGTAAAGAATATTTGATTTGTTGATTATACTACAAATGTAATAGCAAGGATTAAAGAAACAATGAAATAGCACGAAAATTAAATGCACAAAATGTATTAAACGCGAGCTAAAACTGAAACTTAAAAACTAATACACAACTTTTAACAAATTTAATATCTAAAAATCACAAATTTAAAATGAAAATTTTAGGAAAAAGAATTAGAATTTTTTATGTATTTTTGAATTTTTTATGATTTTTCTAAGATTTAATGATTTATCAAAAATAAACTTTTTCTAAAAATTAACACTAAAATTTTTCTTTTATTTTTCAAAAATACTAGATTTAAAATGAAAATTAATGCAAAAAGAATTTTAATTTTTCAACTATTTTTCTATTTTTTATGATTTATCTAAGAAAAAGTAATTACCTTAAATCTATTTTAATTCCTAGAAAATACAAATTTAATGAGAAAAATATGGAAAAATGATTTTTAGAAACTAATTAAGTGCAGAAAGTTATAAAAAATAAAAGCCCTAATTTCTACTTTTTATTTTTCAACTAATTGGATTTATTAAAAATTTAACCTAATTTCTAATAATACTTTTAATAATAAAAAGGAAATTAAAAGAAAATAGGAACATAGAATTACAGGGGGTAGCAACTGTAAGGAAAGGGAAATAGAGGGTAGGCGGGGGTATAGGGAAATTTATCACTATAATAGAAACGGGTAACCCTGACTTTGAGAAAACACAAAACAGACCCCTACGATCTTGTCTTATTTTGCTTATTAAAAATTTTGATTTTCAGCAAAACTTTTAAAACTAAAAACTTGAAGAACAGCTTATACTCTACAACATTAATGAAGGAACTTTCAACTTTTAACCACAGAATAAGTAGAAAATATGCTGGTTGTTTCTGTTACAGAAACAAGGGCTTTCTCTCTTTTATAGAATTATGGATTTATTTCTAGCTTTTTTTTGATGAAAATGGAAACTTAAAGATGTTACTAGTGGCTTAAGATGTATACTAAAGGTATTTGAAAAGAAATAAGCTGTTGTTAAACTAAAATATCAAGAAAATTGATACTAAAAAATGCTAGTTTTTACTTATTTCTGAGAATGCTTTTTTCAAATAAGCTACACTGCTTATTGCTGAACCTTAAGTGCTTGAAATTTGAAAAATAAGTATCCTTTTAACTTATTCAACCCTAATAAAAGGATTTCCAAGGTTTCTCATGGAAATGAAAAATTCAAAGAGGAAATAAGCCAAATCACAATACTGCTGCTTATTTATTGTTGCTGCTATGTTTTGTTGCTGATTCAATTGGCAAGGCACTCAAATACAAGCTAAACTTTGAGAGCTAACATTTCACTAAATGATCCTAAGTGAGCACAGAACAACCTTGAACTCTAAAATGCTTTTAAAATCCTAAAATCTAAACCTCTTACAGCTGAAATTTGCCCTGGTGCTTAAACAGAGTTTTTAAGCTTGAAAATCTTTAACTCTACTTACTATTTCTTAAAACCTGTTCTAAACTTGGTAATATGACTAAAACTAACTAAGTAAAGAGTTTTAACAAGGTGCAGTTGACTTTAAGAGTCAAAGTAAGCCTAAACCAAACACTCCTTTATGGAGGCTGCCAAAACTAAATTGAGTCTAAATTTATCTAAAAGCTAAAACTGCTTATTCTTTTTATCTAAACACTCTAATTTTAAACTACTTAAGCTTTTTAATCACTAAAAGTACTAGCTTATTTGTAGGATTAAGCTAGTTACTCTATGTAGCTATTACTACTATGATGACAGAATTATTATGAAAAGTTTAGACTACACAATTTTATTCTAATGAAACCTAGAAACAGCTAATCACAAACCTAAACAACATTATATTGAAGAGAATTAAGAAAATTTTGATAACGGAAAATAAGCAAATGTAAAAGCTAATTTTAAGCTAAATTGAGAATTTGAAGAATTAAACCTGTGAAAGTTGGAGTCTCAGAACAAGAGGCCACTCTTGTAGAGTGAATGACCTCAAAAAACTTAATCCTAATGGCACCTTGCCTCTAAACCTCCAATAACTGAATCTAGGGATTTCTCCTTTATGCTTCCAAATTGACTATTGGACTCAACGTAATCATGATTTGGATTCCTAAATGATTCAAATGAGTAATCATGCCTCCTAAAACAGAATTTATAACCAAATTTGAGCTTTTATGAAAATGATTAAGCTCAATGAGCTTATTGAGAGCTTTTGAGGTAAAATATGCTTTGTTTAAAATTGAAATCAAGCTCAAGGAAAAGTTGAAATACGAATTATTTAATACTCAAGTGAGATGTACAAGCTGAAAGAAACAAAGTAAAAGTGCTTTAAACTGGAATTTGGAAAAAATGCTTGAAAAAAAAATGCTTAAAAGGTAAAAAATTAAAACTGAAAAAATTAAAAACTAAAAAATATAAAAACTAAAAAACTCTCTAAAACTGAGCTTAATCGTCCTATTCTATAGTGGATTAGAAGAAGGAGGAGTAGGATTCTAGAGTCTTCCCTTAAATCACAGCCGTAGATCATTTTTAGAGCAATTATAGCCGTTTGATCATGATTGATGATGTGTTCGCACCAATTAGGTGTTGACACGTGTGCTGGGTGATGTAGAGGAGGGTTTAGAAAAGGGTTGAAGTGATAGAGAGGAGCGGGGGTGAGTTTTACAGGGAAGATGGGTTTTTGGGGTGTTTTTGGCCGGGAAAACGGTTGGGAGGTTGTTAGGGGGTTTAAGTCCGCGTTTGTTGTTGTGTTTTGAAAGTTGAGGTTATTGCATAACTAGATCCTTGTCTTTCACACCGCCCTTTTCTAGTGCAAAGAGGTTGAGTTTTGACATATTCGGCCCTTGTGTTTGTAATTTCCACTTTCTTCTTTTATAAACAACTTTCCTCTTATGCAATCTTAGTCCTTGATCTTTATAACTCCAAATGAGTTTTTTAAACTTTGGAGCAGGACTTGTCATTTTTCGCTTACATGATTGACTGATATACGTGTAGATGAATGATATTACGTATATTACTAAAAGACTCTTATAATTAAAGCTTATAGACTTATCATACTGATCTTTCCTATAAGTAATACTTATATAGGTTATTTTTGCATTTTGTAGTAGTCATGTCTTTTACGACATCTGCGGTTACCTACACTTCTGTTTACACCGACTCTGAGCCCGACAGAGCCTTCTAGGGAGCCGATGATGAGGAGATATCTGAGGGAGGCATCCCACGGGTCATCATATTAGGATATGACGGACTCCCGATGCAGCCAGTAGCCCCACCATCACCGGATTACATACCAGGCCTAGAGGATCCACAGACACCGCCAGTTCCTCAGGATGAGGATGAGCGTGAGCCTATGTTCGTACAGGCACATGATCCTGACTACGTGTCAGAGCCTATATACCCTGAGTATATACCATTGGAGGATGAGCATGAGTTTCCAGCTGAGGAGCAGCCATTACCTCCTGTTGATTCACCTACTGCTGAGTCACCCGGATATGTTACTGAGTCGGATCCCGAGGAGGATCCAGAGGAGTACGAGGATGATGAGACAGAGGATGGTCCGGTCGACTATCCTATGGACGGGGGAGATGATGGAGATGATGATGACGGCGATTCATCTAGGGATGACGCCAATGATGAGGATGAGGATGATGAGGACGAGGAGGAGGAGGAGGAGGAGCACTTAGCTCTGACCGACTCTACTATTGTTGTACCTGTTGATGAGCCTATTTTCCCACCTAAGGGAACATAGCCTGTTATACCACCACCCTCCACTGACATTACTGTTGGAGCTAGGATTACCGTCCAGCCTCAGATTTCCATATCCCTTCCACCAAAGGTAGAGGTTGAGAGACTTTTGGCCATAACTACTCCATCACCATCACCACCTATCTCACTATCACCACCCTTTGCAGGAGAGCACCTTGCTAGGTGCACAGCCCCACCTGTACATTTATCACCACTACCTATGCCATCACCATTACTACCATCATCTAGGTGTCCAACCCAAATCCAGACACTCAGGATAGCATCCACTCAGGCCCTTATCGATGCAGTTACTACCGCATTACCATCACTTCCACTACCACCCTCTCTGTACATACCACCACTTGTTGACCGTAGGGATGATATTCACGAGTCTGAGCAGCCACCCCACAAGAGGTTGTGTTTGTCCACTCTAGGCTCCAGATATGAGGTCGGGGAGAGTTCCACTGCTAGACCTACCAGAGGTCGGGGGATAGATTATGGGTTTTTCAGCACAATAGATGCTGAAGAAAGGTGACAGGGGATTAGATATGTTGGGTACGGCATTAGGGATACATGGGCACATCCGATAGGATTGAGTCAGGCGACTCATCAGGAGCTTCAGACACATCGTGATCATGTGTATGCACACGAGACCCATCTTCAGGCACATCAGGTATTTAGAAATAAGTTAGATGAGAACGACATTGTTTCTCGAAATAAGGATAGGTTCGTTTCTCAAGGCTACAACCAACAAGAGGGCATCGATTATAATGATACTTATTCCCCGGTTGCTAGACTTGAATCTATTAGGATATTATTAGCCTATGCTTGCGCCTTAGATTTTAAATTATTCTAAATGGATGTAAAAAGTGCATTCCTGGACGGTTTTATCAATGAGGAGATATACGTGGCACAACCTCCGAGATTCATTGATTTTAAAAAACTGGATCATGTTTATAAACTAAAGAAAGCTTTATATGGTTTTAACATGCACCCAAAGCTTGGTATGATAGATTAAAAGCTTTTCTTATTAAACATGAATATAAAATGGGAATGGTAGATAACACTCTTTTTACTAAGAAGAAAAGTTCAAATCTCATCATTGTTCAAATATATGTCGATGACATTATATTCGATTCGACTTGTCAAGACATGTGTGATGAATTTGCCAAAATCATGCTTGACGAGTTCGAGATGAGCATGCTGGGTGAACTTAACTTCTTCCTTGGATTACAAATTAAACAAATGAAAGATGGTATTTTCTTTAATCAATCTAAGTATATTAAAGAAATGCTTAAGAAATTTTATCTAGAAGATTCTAAACCAATGAAAACCCCCATGTCCTCCGATACTAAACTCACGAAAGATAAAGAGTGTGAGTCGGTAGATAGTACCAAGTATCGAGGCATGATAGGTAGTTTATTATACCTAACGGCAAGTAGGCCCGATATCATGTTTAGTGTCTGCCTCTGTGCCCGCTTCCAAGAGGCTCCTAAAACCTCTCATCTTGAAGCGGTTAAGCGTATCTTCCGATACATTAAAGGCACTACGCACTTATGATTATGGTATCCTAAGGGGACCAGCATAGAAACCGTAGTATATGCCGACTCTGATCATGCGGGAGATTATGTGGACTGAAAGAGCACTAGCGGTATTTGTACGTTCGTGGGATGTTGTTTGACATCTTGGTTCTTGAAGAAACAAACCGCTCTTGCTATATCCACTACCAAAGCCGAATACGTAAGCGCCGGAAAGGCATGTCAACAAGCACTATGGATGAAACAAGCTCTCATCGACTACGACGTACGACTCAATGACGTTCCCATCATGTGCGACAACAAAGGCGCGATTGACCTTAGCAAAAACCCGGTGCAACATTCTCGTACCAAACACATCGAAATACGTCACCACTTTCTTCGTGATAATGTCCAGAAAGGACATATCTCAATCAAAAAAGTGCCGTCCGTCGACAACATCGCCGACATTCTTACTAAACCCCTTAAACATGAATCGTTTAACTATCTACGTCTTGGTTTAGGAATGATGGAACACATTCCATAAATCATCTTAGTTCGCTTCTCTTTCTTCTGTCTCAATTCTAGTCCGTGTTCCATTCCGTGTCGTGACAACTTAAATACTTCATCTGAAGTACTTTAAGCATATTTAATTCATGAAATGCAAATTAAAATGTCACTCCTCTTCGTAAAATTTTCGTCAAAAACCAAGTCAAAAAACCCTTGGCTGAGGGTGGCCCCCATATAGGCGGCCCCCAATATATTTGGGACCGCTGGTAAATATGGGACTGCCACCAGCAAGTCACAAAATGGGACACTTAAACAAAAAAAATTCAAAACAGAAAAACAAACACCCCCTTACCTGCTGCCATTGACGAACACGACTCAAAACCCACCAAAACTCAAAATCAACCATCTAAACATCAATTTAAGATCAAATCAACACTAATAATCAATCATAATATCACAAAGATCATCAATTGTAAGTCATTTCATCTATTTTCTTTCAATTTGAGTCTAGGGTTCATCATGAACACCAAAAATCAAAATTGGGGATTTTCCATTTTTCTTCTAATTTTGTTCAATTAGAACTACTAGGATACAATGTACAACTAATATGCTTCCTATAGACATAGAATTTGTACATATTAGTGAGTTTGTAGAAAAATTAATTTGAACTAAAACCCCAATTTTATTTTTCAAATCACTCACGTTAGGAACAAAATAAAATTGTTGTTATGCATTGTCAATACAACCTAAAAATATTTTCAAACACATGCATAATGATCTCATGAACAAATTTCGAGATACATAATTCATATGTATTTTTCGACTTGTTTGGATGAGCAAAATCAAATTAAGGAGCGTTTGGGTTAACTCTTAGGATTTTATTTCTAGGTCGAGTTAATCGTTACTCCACATTTGTTGCATATAGGCACACACTAGGCACTAACTCAAAACATAAAAACAAGTATAAATGATTAATATATGGGCTTGTTCATGATCTTCTAGGTAACAATGCCTCGAGCTACCGGTCTAGATCATCAAAAGACAAGAAACTACATACCCTTAATATCAAATGAGTTTAGTCAACCTTTGCTAAACACAATGGCAAATCTTGAAAAATGATATTTTCATGAGGGAAGGGTTGTAAGTCCAAACTTCGAAAATATGAGTCATATTCGTGCTAAGTTTGAGTCAATCGGCTTTGATTGTTTGTTAGACATTAACGAACAAATTGTGCCTCGTTTTGTTCTTGAGTTTTATTGTCAACTCACTTTTACCTATAATCCTAAGGGTCAATTTGTTGTCAACTTTGTCATTCAAAATAAGTCATTCTCCCTCACTCTTGAGGAATTCGGTCAAATTCTAAAAATTCCATTCAAAGGTCAAGCCTCTACCACCGAAATGTGGTCTCTTGACCATTTGTCAGTAAGTGTTCCAAGTAAAGGTCTTTATAAAACTAAACCTCCATCTCCAAGAGTCATTAAGTCTCTTATCCAAATTCCACGACAAGGTCAAGAAACTCGTACCAAAAACAAGAAAACCATTGTCGTTCATTTTTGCACTCAAAAATACGCCACCATTTAGTCCGGCATCATCAATCACATGAGTATTGCATTCTAACAATACTTCTACCCTTCGACTTTGCCTACTTTCTACCAAACTAGTAAAAATATTAACAATTCAACCAATTTCCCAAGGCCATATGGAATGATTCTAAATCATCTATATGATCACATCATCAAAATTAATCCTCATCTATGAAAATCGAAATACAAATTATCATGTTGGCATCCGACCAATGAAACCGTGGGATTCAGCATACTCTTACTTAAATCAAACTAACTACTTATCCTCAGAAGAAGCTTCAAGTGTTACTCCAATGATGGTTGAAATATTCCCCTAAAAGTATTGCTAGGGATGCTACTATTATTATTACTATGTAATGCTATCTAAACCCTCGATCATGAGAATCATACGTGTATAATGGTGACGACATTAGTAGTAATGGTTGCTAAATGTGACATTTAGTGACATTTTTCGTCAGTTATATGCTTCATCTTGTGCATCATTAACATACGATTATTCTCTCCCTTAATGTATTATTGATTTTCTGGAAGTAACGGTGGTTATAAAAAGAATGTTTAAAATCGTTATTGATATTTTTTGACCTCGCAACGTGTGTGATAAGAACAAAATGTAAAAAAGTTTACAATAAAAATAACGTTACAAATGAAGATTAAATGTAAAATTAATATTTCTAGATTAGAGGATCACTTAAGTATGGACAAACAATTAATTAAGCATGATTAAGTGAGTCAAGAAAATATTTTGCTCGTTAATCTTCCCCATTTTAATTCTACAAAAGTATTGTCACAAAAGTAACATTACAAAAATATTCTCTAATTAAAAATAAAAAGTTATTAAGTGAAAACTTTAAATTTTGAAATTCGAGATTTTCCTCCCAAATCGGAAACAACGTAAAGCTTCTACACTAATGAA
The DNA here is from genome assembly GCA_026074375.1 of Tanacetum coccineum. Classification (NCBI taxonomy): domain Eukaryota; kingdom Viridiplantae; phylum Streptophyta; class Magnoliopsida; order Asterales; family Asteraceae; genus Tanacetum; species Tanacetum coccineum. The sequence continues at coordinate 78,586 of BQNB010006327.1, forward strand.
ACCTTTTCCACAACAAGACAAAAAAGGATGGGAGTCTTGCGGCGGCCCCCTTTTAGGCCCGCACCCCCGTAAGATAGAAAGTCCGCCAGGACCCCCCCAGAGGACCGTTGGATTCCCTGCCTATAAATACTACTTGCTTCATTCCCAACAAAAATCTATTCCTTGAAATTTTTAGTCTTTTCTTTCGCTCTCTAAACCTCTGTCACTCACAAAACTCTGATTACTAACAATACTTAATAGTTTCAAGTGTTCTTAATCTCTTCTTCTGCAGCTCTTCCTCTCATTCAAGTGCATGAAAAGAACACTCGGATTCGTTAAGATCAGCGAAGTGTAAGTAGTGATTCTATCCTCCTTTCTCTAAGTACCAAAACTCTATTGTATTTATCTTGTGTATTGTGTGATTCAGATATTGTTAAGCCGATTGTTGTAATCTTGTGAGTGTGTATAATCTTGTGAAGTGTAGATTGGTTCTAGCTAAGATAGGACTCAGCGACATTTTAAGACTTAGTGCGGAAAATAACATAAGCAACCGGTAAACGGTTTTCTCCGCCTAAAGGAGCTTGTTTGACATAGTAAAATCGCGAGTCGGATACTCATGGAGTGTAGTAGGCGAAGAGGTCTGCGTAGCCGAACCACTAAACAATCTTGGAATCTTGGTATGTGTTTCTTTCCTGCATTACTTTACATTATTATTGTTGTTATTGTGGTTTCTAGTTTTAATAGTTATTGCTTGTTCATTTGTGCATTTGATTGAACATATAACTCTAATCCTATAGATTTTGAAAATAAACGTTTGAAACTAAAACAAACGTGTAAACTATTAACCCCCCTTCCTAGTTCCACAATTGGAACAGTGACAATCACTCTAGAGTATAAAATATATTGTTATTTTAAAGCTGGATCGATCTTGGATTCTGACAAATATCTAGAAAGGCCAAGCTATCTAAGACCACCACTCATTGAAATCGATAGTTGTATTTATTGGAAAAATAGATTCGAGACATATGTTGAAATCAAAAATCTGATCTTTGGCAATTTATTACCAATGGTGATTTTCAACTATTGTAGCAAATCAGAAACCAAAATTAGATGAGGTTATCCCTTTGAAAAACAAACCGATGATCTTAAAAGTAAAGCTTGCGAAAAAATAATGAAGCCAAATAGGTTATTTACAATGCTTGGTCTAGAAAAGGAATTTAAAGAATTTTCATTGGAATACCAAAAGAAATTGGAAAACTTTGTTAATCACCAACAAGGAAGTATCCAAGTCAAAGATAATAAGATCGACCTTTGGTTCAAACAATATGAAAAATTCGTCAGTTCCGAAGACGAATCTATAAATATTGCATTTGCTAATTATACTAGATATACTAGTCTTAAAGCTCTTGATTAAGGTTACTCTAGTAAGAACTACTAAGGCTGTTTTACTTAGGGCTCTACATCCCTAAATGGGAGGAAAGTCACTGACGATTGAAGAATGAAAGCCTTAAGGATCACTATCCTCTGATGAGCTCAATCTGAAACTCTCAAAGTTCACCATGAGATGATATCAAGAAAGAATCCGAAATATCAAAAGGGCAAAAGTTGAAAGAAATCTCTGGCGTTACAGGCTAAGAAAAATCGAGTGTGAAGAGTGTCTCGACGTTCGTAGTAGAAGACAAGAGAAGCCATGCGGTAAAGAGACTTCAAGAATTCTTTTAAGAAAGAGTAATTCGTAAGACAACCTCGTACAACCAAACTGACATTCAAAGAAGCCGAGACGACAAAAACGCAAAGTGAAAGGACGTGCTTTAATGCGGAGATCCAAATTATCTTATTGGAGATTGTCACAAAGCCAACCGAGAGACAAAGAACCAAAAGCATTTGTTGGAGTTCTTGGAGCGATAAGCGGTAAAGAAATGAGGAAAAATCCAAGACGAACAAGTCGTGTAGCTCAAACACCATATGTGTATTTTCTCTATCCCTCCTACTTTAGGATGAATACTTATCAATGGATTATTTAGCTCTAGACAACGAATATGATAAATTATGCAAAATGATTTAAAGATAATCACTAAGAACAAAAGGCTAAAAGTTTTAGAAATAGTCTAGAAATGAACTAGAGAATTTTAAAGATTAAGTTCCCACACCCGAGAAAATCACGATATTGATATTGATTGTGCAAAGTGAGTCATACACTTCATAATTGAAAATGAAAAAGCTCAAAGAATAAGGATACTAGTTAAAAACAAATTCGAAAAGAGTACACACTTTGAGCTTTAATGAAATGTTAAATAATCAAAAACCTCCCATGATAAATTAGGTTTAGGGTTAATTTCTCATTGAAGCAGCATCTAGTGGAACTAAGGAAGTAAAATTTGTAAACTCAAAAAAGGCGTCTCCCGATGAGGTCCCATAAAATGAGTGGTCGACCCCTTAAATGGTTAGGCGCCCCTAAAATAAAAAATAGGGACCGCCACCTGCCAGCAACGCCGGATCTGAGAAAACTATGTCTTTTTCCAAAAATCCATTTTGGGTTCCAACCAACAACACATAATTGTAAACCAATAAAGTGCCCCTATGCTATACAATAAGTTAAACAATTCTATATAGCCTTGGCAAAACCCCGAAGTTAGAGTCTCTAAACCGCAATTTTTTAGATCAAAAACTCTACCTCCTAGAAGAGTCAATAATAATTATTCTCGTCCTAAAACACCGCAACAAAAAGACACGTTGGTCGACAAAACCAACCTCATGGCTTTCCCGTAAGTTGGAACAACTTTCCACGTCAAAGTTACATGCCATGGGAAATGTGTCTTCCATTCTCTCATCCCAACCAATTGCAACAAAGAGCAAGGATGTTTGGCTACTAACAACTTTAGACCCCATGAGATATTGGAGAAACCGAAAATGTTTTGATTATTGTCTTAGAAAAATAGATATGCCTTGGATCGACTTGGAGCCTAAATCGAATAATCAAGAAAGCGGATGCTCTAAACCTTTGACGGTAACCAAAAACTCTTTCCTCCACTTACAAGTCATACAATGGATAATGTCCATTTTTGGTAGTAATTCTTCCGGTAACATCATTGGCAAAGGTACGATTTCGAATGACTCATCTCAAAATAGCTAATGTAGAACACTTGAAAACTTATATTTAATTTGCTAAGTAAGGATTGACAAATAGGTGAATAATACGTGTAAAGTAACTTTCTCTGAACATGATAGTGAAATCAACTAAACATAAAGTCATAGTAAGGTATTATCGAAGAAAGGCTTATATGTGATGAAATTTAGGAAGTAAGCAAAAGGACAAATTTGTCTAGAAACGGTGAGAGAATTCCACCTTGTGGCATAGGATTTGTAGGTCACTGCAAATAATGCGTCGCAGTTCATTGTAGTTTCTAAGGATTTAGTTAAAACTTACCTAAGCTAACGTTTTGATCAACATTTTGTGATGCTTGCAAATTCGAAAACAAGCTCACGTTAGTCCACAAAGCTAAGAACATAGGCTCAACGACAGATGCTTAAGAACTTCTCCACATGAGATTTCTTTTTGGTCCAATCCCTCGTACGGAAAACCGATACAACTTGAGGTCATAGTGAGATGTCTACTCTAGGTATACTTGACTAGATTTCTTAAGAATAAAATTTGAAGCTTTCCGATCAATGTCGAAAGATTTAGTAAGAAAATCCAAAACCAATTAAGTTGTAAAAATAAGTGTTAGAAGAACCGCCCACGGTAAGAATTTGATAATGAAGTACACTTTAGAAGAATTTTGTATTGCCAATGTATGACTCATTAAATTCTCTGCTGCCACGCCCGTCCTCAATCATTGGCTTGTCGAAAGAAAAATAGACACTCACGTAATGGAGTAAGATCTATGTTGAATGAGTCAAATTCTTACCACCTTAATATAAACAAAAGTTTTGGTTAACGCCGTAGATACTTTCAACATACATTCCCTCAACTGAATTCGCATTAGATCCATTCTAAAAAACACTTTATGAACTACTAAGAGGTAGAAAAACCCTACTCTATATTATTTTAGATCTTGGAAGGCAAGTGCTTCATTTTGACAACAAAAGACACCTTACCCCCCCCCCCCCAAGTTTTGGACCCAAAGGTTCTACGCAGGTGTCTTTTTAGGATTCGCAAAATATAAAGCCTATATCATCCTAAACAAACATACTAGGAAAGTTGAAGAATTACTTAACGTGACATTCAATGAAACTCCTCCATCCTCTAAGACATCACCCTTGGTAGATGATGACTTAGATGAAGAAGAAGCAATTATCACCGGAAGGAAAAACCTAGAAAACGACATTGTGGATGAAACTTTAGAGTGTGATGAAAGAATCATACATTAAGGAACCTTAGGACACCACCCCATTAGAAAATCAGAGGGAAAGCCTGTACCAAAGAACCTTAGTCACTACCCAAAACCAAAGTAACTTTCTTTGTTTTAGATCAACTATAAACCTTCCACTATAGAATGTGATGAAGCATTAGAATGAAAGTTATATAATCGACATGCAGAGAATTAAATCAATTCATTGCTAAGATGTTTGAATTAGTTCCTCAACTAGGAAAATATGAGACAATCATAGGAACTAATGGGCATTAGAAATAAGTTAAACAGAAAACGTATTGTTTTCCGAAATAAAGGCTAGTTAGTTATTCAAGCTTACAACCCAACTATAGGGCACAATTATGATGAAACTTATGCGCCGCCGTTGCTAGACTTGAGGTCACATTAAAATATAATAGTCTTATGCTTGCACCATAGGACTTTAAACTGGTCCCAAATGTTGAAAAAGTGACCCTCCGAACGGTTTTATTAATGAGAGGTAAATATGGCACCACCTTTGGGATTCTCTATTTCAAAAAACGCAGATCCAGTTTATAATTTAAAGAAAGCTTTTATATAGATCTTAAACAAGCCACCCAAGAGCTTGTGTATGATAGATTAAAAGCTTCCTTAGTAAACAGGAAATATAAAAATAAATGGTAGATAACACACTTTTTACTAAAAAGAAAGTTCAAATCTCATCATTGTTTCAAATGATATGCCGAATGACATTATTAATTCTTCGACTTGTCAAGACATGTGTGATGAATTTTTTGCCAAAAATCATGCATACGATTCGAGATGAGCAGGATGGGTGAACATAACTTCTTCCTTTGATTACAAATTAAACAAATGGAAGATGGTATATTCTTTAATCAATCTAAGTATATTAAAGAAATGAGCGTAAGAAATTTGGTCTAGAAGATGAACCACCATGTCTTCCAATACTAAACTCATAAAGATGGAAGTAGTGTACAGTAGATTATACCAATAGACGAGGCATGATAGGTAGTTTATTATACTTGATCTCGCAAGTAGGCCCGATATCATTTAGATGTCTGCCTTTTGTGCTCGCTTCTAAGAAGCTCCAAAACCTCTTAAATGAAGCGTTAAGCGTAATCTTCTGAGACATTAAAGGCACTTACGCACTTAGGATTATGGTATCCTAAGTAGACCGCATAGAAACCGTAGATATGCTGACTCTAATCATAGCGGAGATTATGTGGAACCAAAAGAGCACTAGCGGTATTTGTACGTTCGTAGAATGTTGTTTGACATCTTGGTTCTCGAAGAAACAAACCGCTCTTGCTATATCCACTACCGAAGCCGAATACGTAAGCGCCAGAAAGGCATGTCAACAAGCACTATGGATGAAACAAGCTCTCATCAACTACGACGTACGACTCGATGACGTTCCCATCATGTGCGACAACAAAGGCGCGATTGACCTAGCAACAACCAGCGCATACATTCTCGTACCAAACACATATATGTAAATCAAAATACGCCACCACTTCTTTGTGATAATTTGTCCAGAAAAGGACATTATCCAAATCGAAAAGTGACGTCCGTTGAAACATCGCGAAACATTCTTAACAAAACCCCTTAAACGTGAAGCGTTTAACTATATACTACTTGGTTAGGAAGATGGAACACATTTCATAAATCATCTTAGTCCACTTCTCTTTCTTCTGTCTCAATTCTAGTCCGTGTTCCATTCCGTTCTGACTACTAAAATCGTCATCGTATACTTTAAGATAAATGAATTTGCTAAATGCAAATAAAATGTCACTCTCTTTGGTAAATTTTTTGTCCAAAACCCTTGACTGAGGGCGGCCACCCATATAGGGGCCCCCCATTATATTTGGGAGTCACTGGTAATATGGACCACGCCACCAGCAATCACAAAATTGGACACTTAAACAAAAAAAATTCAAAACAAGAAAAACAAACACCCCCTTACCCTCTAGCCATTAACTAACACGACTCAAACCACCAAAACTCAAAATAAACCAGCAAAACAATCAATTGAAGTTCAAATCGAACACTAATAATCAATCCTAATATCACAAAGATCATCAATTGTAAGTTCATTTCCATCTATGTTTCTTTCATGTGGATCTAAGGGTTTCAGGATGATCACAAAAAAATTGAAAATTGGGGGATTTTTGATTTTTCTTCAATTTTGTAACAATTAAGAGTAATATGATACAATGTATAACTAATATGCTTCCCGTAGATATAGGATTTGCATACATTAGTGAATTTGTTGAAAAATTGATTTTGAACCAAAACCTCAATTTAATTCAAATCAACTCACGTTTAAAACATAATAAAATTGTTTGTATTATGCATTGTTAATCAACCCAAAAAACGTTTTCAACACATGCCATAATGAGACTCATGAACAAATTCAATACGTATTTCTATGTATTTTTCGACTTTTTGGGATGAGCAAAATCAATTAAGGAGCGTTTGGTTAATTCTTAGAAATATAATGTAGTCGAAGTTAATCGGACTCACATTGATTTCATGTAGCAACACACTATAAACGTTGCTACATGACCTTTTACATGAAAAAGTAAAAAATGTATTTCAAGTCTTCTAAGAATTCATGCCTCGATATCTTTCTGAAGATTACAAAAAACAAAACACTTATATCCCTAAACGTTCAACATGAATTACTTCACCAATATAAGAAAAACTAAGAACCGGGATAAGCGGTACTTTCACGAGGGTCGGGAGTTAAGAGATAGACTTGTACATCCTATACTATGTGCGTCTTTGTTTCATTATTATCTATATTATTTACTAGCTTTATGATTAGGTGTTTAAACTGTAGCACATACTTTAGGAGATCTTATACTTAGTATGGCAACGTAGCTTGCCACATGCAGGATCGTGATCGATTTATCAGCCTAAAAACCAATACTGGCATGAACTGGATAGACGTGTGCTATATAGATATGATAAAATTCATGCTTCTCTTTTTTGACCAAAGTGCTACATATATGCTTCCCTCAGAAACTCAAGTTAAGTAATACTGTGAGTGTGATAATAAGTATTAGATGGATCATGATGAAAATAATGACTCAAGAAAGGGAAATTAGAAAATTGTTTTTTATCAGGAAATTCTGGAAAAAAGTTTGCTATCTCCAGAAAACCGCCCCCTAAAATACGAGCGGCCCCCTAAGATACTATGGCACCGCCATTCATTAATGGACCGCCTCAAGGTCACGGTTCTTCTTACTGTACCTGGTGATTTCTTGCAAGTTGACCACTATCTCCAATCTGGCACAACTATAATTTCTGCATTTTAGACAAACAAAAGCCTTTTGGAATCTAAATCGTCAAAACCCCCGTGCCTTACGTCTTCAATCCTTTCTCCACCTTAAATCATGAACTCTCTTCTTCATCATCTTCACCCACCTCATTCTACCAGAATTCCACCATGCTTTTCCTTCATGTATCTAATCTCTTCTAAGAAAATCAAACCACCATAATCCCCTCCTAGACAATTACATTTGTCAACATATCTAGTCGGATGATGATATCAACTACCATACTAACCATAACCTTCCGTCCCACAACGACCTCCTCAGTCCAATCGCCAGCCCTAAGGCACCTTCAAAAAACCTCACCACTAAGCAAACATCATAATCAAAGAAACACCATCGTCTTCCTTTCACAGCAAAACGTCAAAGTTCATCATCACATCTTCCACATGGAACCAACTTCCTCCTCGGCTCTAACCCCTTTGCTTGACAACATTGTGGATGTTCCTCATTAGACCGCTAAATCTCTCACCCACATTCAAAGTCATCCTTGCCTTGGATATCACACTTTCTTTGTCCCTAATCACAGTCCTCTTGATCACTTTCAGGAACACTCCAATCACACCATGCTCAACCACAACCGCAACCACCTATCATGGTCCCATCCTCTCTACAACTAGCAGGACTATCACTATCAAGGTCCGCACTTGCATTGGATGTGCCCTCATAACCAAAACCGTTCTTCACCCTAGAGAGTTGAGATGAAATATCATGGTTCTCATCTTAAATAATCATCTTACTACAGCAATCACTTCACACTTTCCACCTTCCACCTTAAAAATATCGACTATGTTTTCAATTAACGGAAACCCCAAACCTTTTGCTATATAAGCATTCTCTATGAAATTCATGAATCAGTAAGGACTTAATATATTGTTTCTCTTTATCCTTGTTTTAGTTCTAAGTTTTATCTTCATTATGGATGAAGTTAAGGTCGAATATGGCTCCTTTGGTAAAGAAACTCTTCTTTTGATAATGTATTTATATTATGGTTCACTTGAACGATATTGTCTTGCACTTACTTCTAACTTTGTTTTTTGCAGCAGAACCATGTTCTAAAGCGATCCCATGTGCCCCGAACAAAGGGAGCACACATCATGGGGGAGTCATGATATAGCGATTTTTCGTTCCTTCCTTCACAACTCACGATCATGTCTGTTGAATTCGACCAAAAAGGGGGAGAAATGGGAGCAAACTCATTTAATAATTTAACATCTTTAATTTATTTACAATGTGTTTATATTTTGGCATTATCAAAAGGGGGAGATTTTCATACAAAAGTGTCCTAAAAAACGTTATTTATATTTTTTTCTAACTCGTTTAAAAAAATTTTAGATATAACAAAATGTAAAAACGTTTACAATTAAATAAACGTTTACAAAATTATTACATGAAAATTCTATTTCTAAATTAGGATCACTTACGGTAATGGACAAACAAATTAATTAAGCATGCGATGATCAACAAAATATTTTCTTTTAAATTCTCAACTGGTGAATTCACAAAAGTATTTTTCTCAAAATACATTTACAAAATTCCTAATTAAAAAAGATAAAGTTTTATTAAAAACTTAAAATTTGAAATTAAAATTTCCCCCAAAAACGGAAGCTTCTACACCAGATACAACCTTCCCCACAAAAAGACAAAAAAAGGGAGCGACGTCTAGGCGGTGGCCCCCTTATATATAAGGGACCGCCAGGACCGCCTCCAGAGAGCCGTTGGGATTCCCTGTCTATAAATACAGCTTCATTCTTAGCAGAAAAACCTATCCTCTTTGAACAAATTTTTATCTTTTCTTTCTCTCTCAAAACATTCGTTCTCTCAACTATAACTCTTATCACTAACATACGTAGATCTATGTTTCAAGTGATCTAATCTCTTCTTCTCATCTCTTCCCATCTCATTCAAGGCAAAAAGAAAACACTCGTATTTCGTCAAGAAACGAAGTGTTTAATTAGTGATCTAGCCTCTCGTTCTTCTAAGTACCTGAAAACTCGATTGTATTTACTTGTGCATTTGTGTATTCGAGATGTGTAGATCCATAGTGTAGATCTTAGTGAGTGGTTATATCTTGTGAAGTTTGATTTGGTCTAACTAAGAGAGACTATCGACATTAGCTTAGTGTCGGAAAATAACAGAAGCACGTGAAAACGTTTTTCTCCGCCTAAAAGGGAGCTTGTTGACAGTGTAAAATCTCAAGTCGGATGACATCGGGGAGTAGCAGTAGGGCAAGAGGTGCGTCGTAGCCGAACCACTATAAATCCTTGGTGTCTTGTTTGGTTGTTCTTTCCTATATCTCTTTACTTTATATTTGGTTGTAGCGTGTTTTTGTTTTAGATATGTATTTCTTGTTCATAGTATGATTTGATGAAACATATAACTCGGATGCTAAGATTTTTGAAAATAAACTGTGGAAAGTTAACTATCGTTAAACTATTCCATACCCCCCCCCTGTCGTTTGTGCCACAAATTGGTAAGTTCCTTATGCGCCCTCGATGGCTGATTAACCACGTAATAATAAAACTTCTTTAAATATAGGGCGTCTCCCTAATATTTGGGGACCTGCCACGGATATTAAGGGTACCGGCCATCAGTATACCACGTTTAGTGGCCTAGCCGCCTAGCGTTCGGCAACTCTGACCCTATTCACTTAGTCCCAACCTTCCTTTCCGTTCAACAAAACACTTTCCCTAAGAAATCGTCAATTCTCAATACCAGGCCCATGCCTGTGCCCAAATCCTTCTATAAATAACCTTTAGTCTTCTCCATAGCAATCTACACTGCCTTTCTTCTACATCTTCGCTCTTCTCATCAGCAGATCTCAATGTCATCCTCTAGCAAATCCATCTCTGGGACTACTTTAGAAAACTCCGGAAGGCCATTCTTGAGCCTTGAGACAAATCACAAGCTCCCACCATATTCTCCACCTAATAGGAATTCACCTGACCTCTCCTTCGATAACCAAATTCTTCACCAACCTTTCCACCACCACAAATCCATCTCCTCACAAAGAACACATGAACTTCATCACTTATCTAATCTTCTTGAGATTAAATCTCCAACAAGCCAATTGATGCAAAGAAATCCGTTCCTTCACATCCTAACCTCACCAGCATCCCTCCCCGGTCCTTAGAGCATGTAACCTTATTCAGAATGTTGTCATTGTGGTTCGAATACCCAAAATCTATGCGATACCAGTGGAAAATGACCTTACCGTTATCAAAATATCTCATCATTTGTCCTTTTCCACTCAATTTCCCATCCTCAATAAGCATCCGCGTCCTCACCATAAGTGAACATCCAAAAGCGTAATATGAAACAACCCCTCGTTGATTATGGCAGCTTCTTACCGTTCAAGAATCAACCTATGTAGATCTAGGCCTTTATTATTCTGTTAGGAGTAGCTTATTTCTATTGGGAATGATTCCATACAAATGTTGTATGAATGTGGGCGTAACACTAAGTTAAGATCGAGTTCAAATATTTTATGTTGCATGTATTTGTTGATGTGCAGTGTAGGAGGTTTTTCTTGTTGGTTGAAGAAACTCCGATTTTGTTAATTTTCCTAAATACAATGTGTTTACCTTAAAGATATTGTCTTGCACTTGTACCTCTATCTTTTTTTGTACAAAAATAATTTCATAAAACGTTCCCTTTGTGCCCACAACAAGGGGGAGCACACAGCAAGGGGGAGTCTCGATTATCGTCGATTTCTTTTCTTCCTTCAATAACTCCGATGACATTATTCTGTTTGAATTTGACAAAAAGGGAGAAATGTAAAGTAAACACATTTAATAATTTGCACATCTTTTATCTTTATTTAAAATGAGTTTTATATTTTTGTCAATCAGTCAAAAAAGGGAGATTAGTTTAATACAAATAATGTCTAAAAACTTTTTATATGGTTCGACCTCTCAATGCTTTGATAATAACAAAATGTAAAAACGTTTACATAAAAAAGAAACGTTTTACAAATGTAAAGTAAAATTCCATTATTAAGATTAGTGTCACATTAAGATATGAGAACAAATAATTAATCATGAATAGTGAACAAGAAAATATTTTTTTCTCTGAATCCTCACTCTAATTCTACAAAAGTTATTTCTCAAAAATACATTTACAAATTATTCTCTAATTAAAATAAAAGTGTTATAAAATCTAACAATTTGAAATTCAAATTTTCCCCTCAAAATTGAACTTCTACACCAATACAACGTTCACCGCACAAAAAGACAAAAAAGGGAAGCGGAGTCTAGGCGATGACCCCTTTATATAGGCCTGACGGCCCCCTTATATATAAGGGACCCCTCCCAAAGAAGCCGTTGGATTTCCCCCTATAAGACCAGCTCCTTCCCAGAAAAAAATAATTCCGTCTTGCACGAAATTTTTAGTCTTATTCTTCTCTATCTAAACACTTCTTTCTCGCATCTAAAACTCTGATCCTAACTACTTATATCCTTGTTTAAAGTGATCTAATCTCTTTTCCTCATATCTTTTCCTCTCATTCCAAGGCACTGAAGAAAACACTCGTATCGTCAAGAAATGAGTGTTAATTTAGTGAGCTCCCGCTCGTCTTCTAAGTACCCAAACCTCCTATTGTATTTATCTTTGATTTGTGTAATTTGGATATATGTAGACCATAGTGTAGATGCTTTGACGTGTATATCTTAGTGAGTGGTAAGTGGTTCTTGCAAGATAGACTCACATTAGCTTTAGTGTCCAAAATAACGTAGCGACGTGTAACGGGTTTTTTCGCCTAAAGGGAGCTTGTTGACAGAGTGATATCTATAGATACTCGGGGAGAAAAGTAGGGCGAAGAGGTGCTTCGTAGCCGAACCACTATAATATCTCGATTTCTTGGTTTGGTTGTTTCTTTCCTTATCCTTTTACATTATTATTATTGTTATTTAGTTTTCGTTTAGATAGTTATTGCTTGTTCATATTGTGATTTGATTGAACATATAACTTGGATCTATACATTTTTTGAAAGTAAACTTTTAAACCGTAAAACAAACGTGTAAACTATTCAACCCCCTCTTCTAGTTTCCACACATGCGTAGGGGATAAGTTACCTGGCCAAGTGTGGCCTGGGTTTGTGAGTGGGTCGCCATCAGGTGAGTGATGATGGGCTCTTGTAGTGGGCTTGATCCGAGCGCATTATTAGTGGGCTTGGGGCATTAATATCGGTACGTTATCATATAGTTTACGATATGATGATTGTGAAATTTATTTTTCTATTTTCTTATAATTATATTGAAAATTAGAATGTTTATTTATTGTAGGAACATGTTTCTTTTTGTGGTTGAGCACTGAACAATACTTGCCGACGACTTTCGAAGTGAAACCAATTTTTTTGAAAGGAATATCTAAATATTGAACGTAAGGTTCTTAAATTTAGAATGAAAATGTGGATGACTTCATGGAAAAAAATATTTCCTGAAAAATTTACAAATTCAAATTGTATCATTTGTAAAACATAACAAAGGTGATTGGACGGGTCTTAAGAAGTTAAGAATCTAAAATCATTTAGTGTTGTTCCCTTTATATTAGTTTACCAATAACTTCAAAGTTATGATACATAAACCCATGACTTGAAATAATGTATTGAAAAGAGTTTTGATAAAAGTAAAGACTATAAGTAAAGAACACAAAACTTTTTTAACGTTTAATACTTTATAAATCTTATTAAGAATTATAACCCATTGTTTGCGGAACAACAATGGGGATTGAATGACAATGTAAAGTATGAGTGATCTCCTCTCTAATAACACTTTGCAAACCAAAGTATTGCAAAGATTAACTACTATGCTAACCAACCGAAGCTTGCTTCAGGGACTTAGTAGATTTGAGGAGTGGGGGTTTGTAAATAATAAACATTAAGTGCACAAACGTAAAACTCTACTCTATTATAAGACTCTCTATTTATAGTGCTAAGGTAGGTTTAGAACCCACATGGGTGATAACTGCGTGTCTCCAAGTTGATTGGACAAGTACATTCGTACACTTGTCTCTATTACACATTCTAATCTAGGTAAGGGGACAACATACTTTCTAAGGTTAGTGATGACACTGACCTTGTTCTTATACCTATTTCATGATAGTTTGACTTAAGGGGATAAGTACTTGATCTTATCCCTTCAAAGTAGTCTCGCTAATCTTATTCTTCTAATCTTCTAAGTCTTTCTAGGTCTTCATTAATAACCGAGAGAATCGTTTTTTTTTATTATTAGATTTTTATAGAGGGTATCAGTGAGCTTATTCCATAGCCTCACTGTAACCATCACCTCTTCTTTGGTTTCTCAGGGACTTCATTCACGTGAGTATGTGCCTTACATAATGGGGGAGTCGTTCTTCTTAACTAAGGTTTTGAACACCTTGAAGGGTACTCGCTTTTGAATACTATTCATTTCAGTGACCTTAGTAGTTTAAGCATAACAACACTTAAGACATTTTCTTATTCAAATCACAATGAAAGATCATTGTTTTACTGATTGGCCCAACAATCTCCCCAGATGTTGATATAGAATAATCCCAAGAGTGTGTTCAATGGTAAGTGAGTAAATCCAGCTTTCTTCTTACACCGATTCTAAAAAGCATGTAAAGGATACAGATAACAAAAAAATACATCATTAATTCATCAATGACACAGGCATAACATATATTTCAAAGGTTTTAAAAAATAAAGATAAATGACTATACATCATGTATCCTAATTATCCAACTATCACCTCTTGCTCAGGATCCAATCTTTGTCAAGCCTTTCATTGATCATCTTACTCATAAGCATGTTGAACCTCTGGTTTGCATCAGAATTAACATTTGAGGCCATAACTTTGTATCCAAACAAGGATTCAGTATTAACTTTGTGTACATCATTGACCCTCTGAAATGCTTCATCTCTAAAAGCATCTATGAAAAACAGCCCATGTTCAGGGTCTTCAATCACTAGGTTGTTTTCAAACTTAAGTCCTTCAGCACTATCGGGGCAGGAAGCTTAGCTAATGTTAGTCTCAGGCTCTTAGCTCCAGTTGCTTTCATCTTTCCTCGGTGGGAGTATAGATCTTGGTTAAGAAAATGAGAAGAGATATCAAGTCCAAAGAGCTCTCTATAGGATCTTCTTAATATTTCCATATTGTTTGCTTAGAGAGGTCATCATTCACTTACCACCTTGTTTTCTTTTCTCTTAGAATGATGAACTACAAGACCAGTTTCATCCATTTACTTATGCCAATAAGAACCAAACTTCTAAAGTTTTTATGAACTTCAAATTCATGGTCATTGGTTTCTGTAAATATTTTGCAACTGGTTTTTGTTTGCGGTAAATAATATGTCAGGTGGTTTTCTTTCAGCTTAAGACTGTTGTTGTCAGTCCACACATACTGATCAAACCTCCTCTTCCGTAACTTGCTTTGCACTTAAGCTCTATTAACTTGAGCTCTGTAAGAACTTTGAAGTTGCATCCTGAAGATTAATGAAGTCCTTGCTGTCTTTGACTTAACCTATAGCTCTATTGACACACGTTTGCAGCCATCTTAGCTCCGTCTGACAGCGTGGTTCTTGTGGCTCCGTTTAGGTTAAGAAGACCCTATAAATTCATCATGTCTGATCCTGGTGCATTTTCATCAAGTTCATATCAATATTACTTGAGCATCAAGATCCGGAATGAAACTTCCCCTGGATGCCTTTACAAACTTTAGAGGAAAGGTCAGTTTGAGTGCAATACCTGTCCCTGTCCAACTCTGGGAGATGATGATTATCCCCACACCACGTCAAGGACTAGGTGTGCTGTTAAGGTCAGTGACTTGGCCTCTAGAGGAATAAAGTTGTTGATATGGGGTTTGGGATGATAGTATGATTGGGTTTTAGGGTTGAGTGACCTTTAGGTTCTTCGCAGTAACCTTTTCTTCTTTAATGCTTCGTAGTGCCCATCGTGAGCGTTGCAGATATGTGTTTAATTACACATATACCATTTGTCAGATTAAAGCGAAACTTAAAATGACTAAAAACGTACCAAAAATACATTGTATTTGTATGTTTGCATTTGTATTGTGCAGGAACGGATATTCAAGAAAAGGACAAAAAGAAAGCCAAAAGCAAGCAATTCCAAGCACGGAGTAGAAAAGGGCAAAGTCAAAAGTCAGACAAAGCAAGAAAATACAACTTGAGGGGCCAAAACGAGCCAAAAACCTCAAGTTGGATTGCAAGAAGAGAAAGACAAGGTTAAAATTGCAAAGAAGGTAAGATTGCATTTAAGTTATATAACTTAAGGGGACCATTTCTGCCTACTCCCCAAAAAGTCTTTGTCCCGCCCAACAAACGCCAGGAACAACGGTATGTCGTCCATACTTTCTCCCTACAAAACCACTTCTCTTCCTACCATAAGCATTTATCCACACTACTAAACCCTTCCATTGTTTGTTATAAAAGCCATGTTCCGCAATGCCCTCACCTTTCCCCATAATCTTTCAATGGCTGATATATGGCTCTCCAAAGGAAGCACAAATAAATTTAAGGCTGATTCTTTAGACCTTGGCTCACACAACAAGCACACTTTGTTTGTATCTCTACAAAGAAGCACAAGCTGCAAGATGAAGAGACTTCGGTTTTTTCTTTTGTGTTTTTTTTTTTTTTAATTTTTTTTTTTTATATTTTGTTGTTTTTTTTTTTTTTTTTTTTTGTTTTTTTGTTGTTTTTTTTTTTTTTTTTTTTTATAAATAAGAGCTTGTGTAAGCCTTGAGGCAACCAGTTGTAATTTTTTTTAATATAACGTCGTGTGATTTTAAGTAAAGTCATTTACCGCAGCTTTGACGTTCAGTGTTTGTAACACTTTCAAGTTTTAATAATGCAAGTTTTGAAGTTTTTAAATTCAATTTACAATCCAGTGTTAATTTCTTAATCATATTGTTTTTGGTTTAAAAAGTTCTCATCACAAAGCGTACTCAGAAGCTGTTTTCTTTAAGTAAAAATAAAGTTAATAAGTTAAGAGAAAATCGGAAATATCACTCGCAAATATACCACAGCTTATGTGTATGAGAAACCAGTTCTGATATGGGCTTATGACGCTCACTAGCGTGTTTTATACAAGCTAGAGATTATAGATTCTCATTGAAAATCCGTCTTTTGAGCAAGGGGTTGGGTTGGTTTTTCTCTTTTTCTTATTGTTCTATTTCGGCAGAGCGGTTTTTAAGTGCTTATTTTGCTTATTGCTAGTTGAAAAGTGTTCTTTTGTATTACTTTCTACGTAGTTCTGTTAGTTGTACCTTGGTAAAACTGTTGATTATAAGTTAATACGCTAGTGACTCTTTGGTGCAGTACTTACTTAAAGCTACAGTACTAACTCCAATTAGAACCGCTAGTCATTTTCTTCTGGGATTTCAAAGGGAGCAATACTAACTCAGCACTAGCATACTAACGACAGTTAATCACCGTTAGTTAGAACTGTTAGTACTGTATTCATTCGACCTGATCAGCTTATTATTTTCTTGCTTATTTAAAGATGGTTCACTTTTTAGAGTAGATTAAAATCATTTTTTCCATTTAACTGTTTGCTTATTTAAGTGTATGTTCCCTTTTTAAAGTATGGCTCAACATTTACAGTTTTAGTTTTCTAGCTATTTATCATCGTAGTTTTACTCTAAGTTGCTTTTCCAATACTAAGTCTTAATAAGGTAGTGACCTTCCCTGTTTTAGCTTGTGTCTTATTGTAGTCGTTTCTTTGTGTTTTGTTAGCCTAACAGTACTAACTTACGTAACGAGTACAATCTTAGCCTAGCAGTACTAAACTCCAAGGGAGTACGGGTATTAAAACTTTAGTATTGTTTGTTAGTACTGTTGTGTTTATCGTGTGTAAATTGAGCTTAATTTGCTTTTTTGGTATTGCTTATTTAGAAGGTTAGGTTTTAACTCATTTGATTTTCCTTAAAGTTGTTTGACCTTATCTGTGCCTTAGTTGAAAGTTTGTAAAGTGTTTTGTCATTCCGAGTTATTATTCTTGCTCCACTTGATTCTCTTTGCTATTTTTAAGTGCTTTTGCATTTCGATTACAGTTTTAGTGCCCAAGTCAATTCCCTGTGACATGCAAACACAAATCATCAATCGCCTCGATTTTTCCATTCTAGCCTGCGTTGGGACCTTAAAGTCCCGAACACTCTATACTGCTTCCTGGTTCTTGATTTTGTGGGGTCCACTTGTTTTATATTTATCGATGTGCTACTACTTTTATTATATATAATAAGGTGTAATATTCGCGCGAGGCACTTGCCTGCACCCCCTCAAGTGAGAGGGAGTTGCGTGTCGTATCCCGCTTTCTTTTCTAGGTTAATTGTTTATGGCTTAGAAAAAATGGACTGGCCCTGAAAATCTGATGCGTTTCAAAAGCTTTAAATTTATAAGACTGAAATTACCGGTTATGAGACAGAAACACATGAGTAAAAGTATAACCCACCTATGTAGTATAATCTTTTAGGTAAGAACATGTCATCCACAGGGATTTGCGTAGTGTTCAAATAATCAGATGAAAAATAAACTTTAACAGATTTAAAGTAAACTAAACTGAATTTAATAATGAGAAAGATGACTAATCGGATAATTTCATATAACTCATAAGCAGTGGTGATAGTTACGATCTCAAACTTAGGACCTTAATTTATAAAAGGGTTTTCTCGTTAGAAAAAGTTTTTACTTAAGACTTATATTTAGTTAACTCGATCAAATGTGTCACTCAAATAATCCAGTTACTATTATATCAAATCTATTTTTTTTATCAAATAACATAATTGGATTTCTCGTCACAAACGATAAAGATCAAAGACAAATCTTTAAAACTATATAGTTCACAACGGGTCTTCGACCTATACCGGTGTGAGTATATAATCAAAGTTGATAAGATTGGACATGATATGATTTTAACGTAAGCTTAAGATTAACAAGATCGTAATTATACCAAACGCTTATTCATTATATATTTTTCACCGAGTAGCCATGAGAGATTTAGCCTCTCATGGCTATGAAGTTCATAACGAAATTAAGTAGATAAACAAGAAACATACTATGTCCGGGTAAGAATATGGATCAAACTCTACCCGATACAAGTATAGAATCTTACTACAAACTTTATTTCTTCTAAATTCTCTGATGTTCTTCTTCGTTCTTCGTGGTTTGATCTTCAATCTTCAAGATGTTTTGAAGATGGATTTGTAGGTGTGGGATGAGAGGAATGATTATTGATAGAAGAGTTGATATGAAATGCTTGAAAATCGTCCTCTATTTATAGGCTGAATTTGGGGTCGAAGTGCGGCGCACAAGAAATATTGTGCGGCGTACTTGGGGTGTTAATGCCGGTTACATTTAATTCCATTTATTCTTCTTCTTAACTTCGACATGAAGTGCGGCGCACAAAGAAGTTTGTGCGGCGTACTTGGTGAGTAAATGCTATCTTCATTTAATAGTCTTTAATTTATGGACTTGATAAGAAGTGTGGCGCACAAAGAAGTTTATACTGCATACTTGAGGTCTTTTTCAGCTTTGGTCCTTTCTTTTCTTCTATCTTGCTTTTCAATAACTATAAACACTTGAACTTTGTTCTTTTTGAGCTCGGGATGACTTCAGGTGAACCAACACATAATTCATGCTATTAAGTATCAAGAGATCATGAGAAATGATAAAATATTTATAAATAACGCCACCAAAAACATGTATAATTAAGGCGTTATCAAACCTCCAAATCCGCATCACAAAATTGACCAACTGAAAAGAGATTGTG
>BQNB010006328.1:0-30022 GCA_026074375.1 Tanacetum coccineum
CCCTTTTTGCCTTGGTTAAGGGCATTTGGTTGAGATCTGCATTTGTGTTATTATATATATATACTATTTTGCGAATCAGTCATCATAAGCATCCATCATATGGATTGACTCATTGTCTTGACTACCATCCGGTTTAAAAACTATTCTTTCCAAACCATCCCTTATCACTAGCTCTTCCCCGTGAACATCAATTAAGACCCGTGCGGTTCTTAAGAAAGGTCTACCAAGTATCAAAGGAACATGGGGGTCTGCAACAAAATCTAATATCACAAAATCGACCGGGAAATAGAATTTTCCGACCTTTACGAACACATTTTCGGCTATCCCAAGGGGTTTAGAAATTGTTCGGTCGGCTAATTCTAGAACCATTCTAGTACTTGTAAGGTCAGGAAGTCCAAGTTTCTTCCAAATAGACAAGGGCATGAGATTGATACTTGCACCTAGATCCGCTAGAGCCAAGTAATTATCAAACTCCCCAAAATCACAAGGAATGAGAA
The DNA here is from genome assembly GCA_026074375.1 of Tanacetum coccineum. Lineage (NCBI taxonomy): Eukaryota > Viridiplantae > Streptophyta > Magnoliopsida > Asterales > Asteraceae > Tanacetum > Tanacetum coccineum. The sequence continues at coordinate 498 of BQNB010006328.1, forward strand.
ATCGACCCGGGTCACCAAGCTTTTCGGGAAGCTTTTTGAGAATGACCGCAGAGCAATTAGCATTCATTGGTGTCTTTGTTATTTCAATTAACTTGTCTTTGTTACTTAACAACTTTTTGATCATCAAAGCAAACTTGGGCATGTGGACAAGAGCATCAGCAAAGCTAAGTTCAAAATGAAGATCTCGAAAGATTTCTATGAACTTTGAAGCTAAGATATCATCTCTTTCACGATTTTTGTCCTTTTCAACCCTTGAAGGGTAAGGCAAATTTGTTTTGGTCTTTGAAAGTTCATTATCAACTCTAGTTTCAACAATGGGTTCTTTTCCTTTGTTTTGGACCTTTTCCCTAATTTGAACTACCGGAGGTTGGACTCTTGCGGTACTTTGTGAACTATTAAGTTGCACTTGGTCCTTTGTCACCTCGGTTTCCTTAGCAACCTCATTGTCCGGATTGACAAAAGGAGGAGGCATAGGAGGTAAAGGTCCATCTAAAACCATTCCAATTAACAACAAAACAAATTGTGAAGTACTTGCGAGGTACGACGGACCTTTAAGTGTACAAACTAAAAGGTAAGTTTAAGGGAAAGTGATAGATATTCTCTAAGCAGTCATTGCGGCTCGCTAAGCTTTTCCGCTCACTTGTGCGTATTCTTAAAGACTTATCGAAGTTGGGTTGTTGTAAAGATTGGGCAGGAAAAGTAGTTACAGGTTGTTAAAAGGAGCGGGGAAGGGAATTTTCGAAGTTGGGTTGTTGTAAAGATTGGGCGGGAAAAGTAGTTACAGGTTGTTAGGAGGTTGCGAGTTAAGCGGGTGGTTGTTTAAAAGTTTGGAGTATTGGCAAAATGAGTCCTTGTCTTTTGTATCCGCCCAATCTAGTTATAGAACAAGTTTGAGAAAGGCAAGTTCGGCCCTTGTGGTTCTTTCTCTCTATTTCTTCTTTATAAATCAACTTTCCTCTTTTGGCAAACTTGGTCCTTTGATCTTTAATCTTCCAAATAAACCCTTGAAACTTTGAAGACTTGTCAACTTTGGTCCTTGACTTTCTATTTGGGGCCTTTGAATTTCTTTATTGATTACTACCACAAGATGTACACCTTTCCTCAACCGTCTTTAATCGGAGCGGAGATGCACAAGATCTTTCATCATGTATTTTCATCTCATCCATTTCATTCTGCTTACTTGAGGTTAATGTGGTATCTTAGCCACATTCCATTGTGCTTAAACGGTTTTTTGGTTAATATAATTTACCGGGGTAATTTCCCCTTTACCAAAAAAAAAAGTCATCTTATCCTCTAATGCCGCTGCCATTTGTTGGAACTCAAAGTTAGATGATGAATAGAAGAGAGGTGGAGGAGCATTCGTACTCACTCGTATCATGCGTTCGTGAACTCCACATTTGGCTTGTTCTCTATAATTTGTAGACCTTCGTGGACTTTTGTAGAGAAAATTTTCCACCGCAAGCGGAATAAAGAGAATCTTGAAATCCATTTAGCACAAAGAATATTATAGAAATGTAATCTAATTGGTGCCATGAGTGAAAAAACCATGGTGAGGACACTTCCTTAGAAGCTCCTTGAAACCTCCCAAAGCATCGAGAAGATACTTGAGCAATTGACGAAAATACGAAATTTATGGTTCCGAAGATTGGTGTCTTGAAAAGGTGGGAAGAAAAAGTTGAAGAACTTAGAAACAAAGGTCATCCCATTAAAGAATGGAATTAGGAGGTCTTTGTCTCGCCACGTTTTGGCACCCCCGTCAAGAGAAAATGGAAAGAGCAGAAGTTTATGTGTGTGTTAGGACATCGGTAACGTTTGGTTGTTTGTTATGCACTCACAATGACAATGTGAGCATGAGGCTCCTCATCATTCCCTCCTCGAAAAATTCGTGTTGAACCAAATTAATGAATAGAGGATTATAAGTTAAATTAAGCATATAAGATTGGTACAACTAAATCACTTTTCAAACCCCCCGGTGGGAGCATAAGATTCTCGCATAGTCGGATCACGCCATTGAATCGGATCCAAAATGAAGGGATTGCCTCTGTCGGTGTCGAGATCGTCGACAAGTTACGTCTTCTTGAATTGTGTATTCCAAGGAGGAGCGATTGCGCAGGCATCTAGTGAAATAACCAAGAAGACAAATTTTGAGATAAGAAGATTATTTTGGGGAAATTTACAATTTTAATTTTTATTAAAGAATGAAAAACAAAAATCTTTTTGGGTAATCGATATTCCAAGCTTCACGATAAGTCTCCAAGATTACTCACAAGTTGAGCGAAAAGCTTAAGAGCGAGCCGCAATGACTACTTAGAGATAGCTATCACTTTTTCCTTAAACTCACCTTATAGTTGTCAACTTAAAGTCCGTCGTACTCGCAAGTAACTTCACGATTTGTTTTGTGGTTTTTTGAATTGGTTATAAGATGGATAGCTAGTATCCAAATTTTATGTTTTTTTTTTTAACCTAATCAGATAGGAATCGAATAAAAGACTTTTTATATTTTTTATACAAAAATAGCAAAAAACTTCCAAAGTAAGGATCTTCGAAACTCTACTACAACGAATATACTTCACAATCGTTCAAAAAGTCCCCGCAACGCGCCAAAATTTGGCTTTTGTGTAGTAAAAGCAAACAAAATTATATACGTATAGTAATTAATCCCGTGAAAATATACTTTCCAAATACTCTCAAACAGAGAATATAAGGTAAAAACTCTCACTAAAGAAAACACATATGTATATTTTTATCCGGGAAGTATTGAACTACTCGGGTCGTGTTCCCAACGAAATCGTGAATTGAGAATTGGGAATAAATCGGATTCGAGTTAAGATTGAGAAAGGATTTTTATTATTGATTAAGCCTTGCTTCTCGATAAGAAAAACCAATCCCAAGCTCCCGCTACCGTAAAAGCGGTCGAGGAAAGTTGTGTAACTTGCGGTGGTGCTCATTCTTACCGTAATTGTCCCGCCACCGATGGCAACGTTTATCGTGACAATATTCAAGAATACGTTTCACAAGCCGCCGCGGTTAACTACAACCAAGGAAATACCGGTTACCGTCCTCCGATGGTTGCAAATCAAATTCGACCTCCCGGTTTTCCTCCCGTTCAAAACAATCAAAACAATCAAAGAAATAATCAAAACCGTTACAATCAAAACCGGGGAAATAATTACAACCAAGGTCCAATTTATCAACCCCCGGCTTACCAAGCTCCGGCTTACCAAGCTCCGGCTCCTCAAACACAAGGTGTGTCAAAGGATGACTTTCAAAACTACATCAAAGCTAATGATGCGGTTATGAAAAATATGCAAGACCAAAACCAAAACATGCAAAACCAAATGACCAATTTAACGGAGATGCTTACCAAATTCATGAATGCCAATTCCGCCTCTACTTCGGGCTCGGGTTCTCTTCCTAGCAACACCGTTGCTAACCCGAGAGGTGATATGAAAGCCATCACCACCCGAAGTGGAGTTTCTTATGATGGGCCTCAAGTTCCACCTCCGCCTTCTTCTCTTCCTAAGGTGGTGGAACACGAACCCAAGGTGACAAAGGATATGGTGCAACCAAGCACCAAAAACATCCAACCTCCGGAGGTCCAAACCCAAAATGATGAGCCCGTTGTTGCTCCAAAGACTAAACCGACCATACCTTATCCTTCAAGGATTAACAAGGAGAAACTCCGTGAAAAAGACGATCTTTTAGCTTTGAAATTTATGGAAATGTTTAGGAATCTCCATTTCGAGCTTAGCTTCGCGGATGCTCTCCTACACATGCCCAAATTTGCACCAATGTTTAGAAAGCTTCTCAATAACAAAGATAAGATAATTGACTTAATCAAGACACCGGTGAATGAAAATTGCTCGGCGATTATCCTTAAAAAGTTTCCTGAAAAACTTGGAGACCCCGGTAGATTTCTCATACCGTTTGATTTTCTAGAGATGGATGAATGCTTAGCCTTGGCCGATCTCGGTGCAAGCATTAACCTAATGCCTCTTTCCGTATGGGGAAGTTAAATCTCTCGGATTTGACCAAGACCCGAATGATACTTGAACTTGCCGACCGAACGATTTCTACTCCAACCGGCATTGCCGAGGATGTTTTCGTGAAAGTTGGAACATTTTTCTTTCCGGCCGACTTCGTAGTCGTTGATTATATTGCCGATCCTCGGGTTCCTTTGATTCTCGGGAGACCTTTCTTGAGGACGGCACGAGCTTTGATTGATGTTCACGGTGAACAAATGACCCTTCGACATGATGACCAATCCATAACATTCAAAGTTGGTGATACTAAGACATTCTCCTACAATACTATTGAATCGGTTAACCGAGTCGATGTTATCGACGTAGTTTGTGTGGAGTATGCTCAAGAAGTACTTAGATTTTCGAACATTTCCAAGAGTGGCAATCCCACCCCAACTTTGGAACCAATCCTTTCTACTTCTTCCCCCTCTCTCACTCCTTTTGAGGGAGGTGACTTCATTTTGGAAGAAATCGAAGCTTGTCTTACTAGCAAATCAATTCCACCGGGAATTGATGATGCCGACTTCGATCCAAAAGAAGACCTCCTTACCCTTGAAAGATTGCTTAATTCTGACCCATCTTCCACCCTCCCTCCGAAAGAACAAAAATTTGAGGAACTTAAGACCGTTGAACCTTCTAGTGATAAACTCCCCGAGCTTGAGCTGAAAGACTTACCACCTCATCTTGAGTACGCGTTTTTGGAGGGTACCGATAAATTACCCTTCATAATCGCTAAAGACTTAAAATATGAGGACAAGACCGCTCTTCTTAAGGTTCTTAGATCACATAAGCATGCCATAGCTTGGAAGATTTCGGATATTAAGGGAATAGATCCAAAGTTTTGTACTCATAAGATTTTGATGGAAGATAATGTTAAACCCACGGCGCAACATCAAAGATGGGTTAACCCAAAAATTCACGAGGTTATCAAGAAAAAAGTTATCAAACTTCTTGAAGCTGGATTAATTTATCCCATCTCCGATAGCCCGTGGGTTAGCCCCGTCCATTGTGTGCCCAAGAAATGTGGTATAACCATAATTGAAAATGATGATAATGAATTGATACCTACTCGATTGATTACGGGATGGTGTGTATGCATTGACTACCGAAAATTAAATGATGCCACCTGTAAAGATCATTTCCCATTACTGTTTATGGACCAAATGCTTGAGAGACTCGCGGGAAACGAATACTATTGTTTTCTAGATGGTTTCTCGGGTTACTTTCAAATACCAATTGACCCAAAGGACCAAGAGAAGACCACCTTCACTTGCCCTTATGGAACTTTTGCCTACTGACGCATGCCTTTTGGCTTATGTAATGCTCCAGGCACGTTCCAAAGGTGCATGATGGCCATTTTCCACGACATGATCGAGAAAACAATGGAGGTCTTCATGGATGATTTCTCGGTCTTCGGGGATTCTTTCTCTTCATGCCTCTCCCATTGAGACAAAATGCTTAAATGGTGCGAAGACACCAATCTTGTTCTAAATGAGGAGAAATGCCATTTTATCGTCAAAGAGGGCATCGTACTCGGCCATAAAATTTCTAAGTCCGGGATTGAGGTCGATAGAGCCAAAGTTGATGTAATAGCAAAATTAGCTCATCCCAAAACCGTCAAAGGAGTTAGAAGTTTTTTAGGACATACCGTAGGTTTATTCAAGGCTTCTCAAAAATCTCCCGACCAATGACCTACCTTCTAGAAAAAGAAACCCCATTTGTCTTTTCAAAGGAATGTGTAGAGGCATTTAATGCCCTTAAAAAGAAATTGACCGAAGCACCAATTTTAGTTGCTCCTGATTGGGACCTACCGTTTGAGATTATGTGTGATGCTAGTGACTTTGCGGTAGGTGCGGTCTTGGGGAAACGTAAGACCAAACATTTTCAACTGATACACTATGCAAGCAAGACTATGACCGACGCTCAAGCTCATTATACTACTACGGAAAAAGAGCTTTTAGCCGTAGTGTATGCTTTCGAGAAATTCCGGCCATATCTTGTCTTGTCGAAAACAATAGTGTATACGGACCACTCGGCTCTTAAGTATCTTCTCGCTAAACAAGATGCTAAACCGAGATTGCTTCGTTGGATTCTCCTACTCCAAGAATTTGATGTCATTATCCGTGATAAAAAAGGAGCGGAGAATCTAGCGGCCGACCACTTGTCTAGATTAGAGAACCCCCACCAAAGTGAGCTCGAGAAAAAGGAAATTACGGAAACATTTCCTCTCGAGACACTTGGTATGGTGACTTTTCGTGGTGATGCTAGTACCCCATGGTTTGCCGACTTTGCAAATTACCATGCGGGGAATTTTGTTGTGAAAGGGATGTCGTCCCAACAAAAGAAGAAATTTTTCAAAGACGTTAAGCATTATTTTTGGGACGACCCCTACTTGTTTAAAGTGTGTGCGGATCAAGTGATTCGGCGGTGTGTTTTTGGCCAAGAAGCCCATGATATCCTCATGGCTTGCCACGATGGTCCCACCGGGGGACATCATGGTGCCAACTACACCGCTAAAAAAGTCTTTGATTCGGGATTTTATTGGCCGACTATTTACCGAGATGCCCATGACTTGGTCACATGGTGTGACGCTTGTCAACGTCAAGGAAAAATCTCACAAAGGGATGAAATGCCACAAAATGCAATCCAAGTTTGTGAGATATTTGACGTTTGGGGCATCGATTTTATGGGACCGTTCTCGTCTTTACGAGGGAACAAGTATATACTCGTGGCCGTCGATTATTTGTCAAAATGGGTTGAAGCAAAAGCGCCCCCACCAATGACCCCCGAGTTGTTTGCAAATTCTTAAAATCTCTCTTCGCCCGATTTGGGACCCCTCGAGCTATCATTAGTGATCGCGGTACCCATTTTTGCAATGACTAGTTTGCAAAGGTCATGCTTAAATACGAAGTTACTCACCGTCTCTCCACCGTGTATCACCCACAAACAAGTGGGCAAGTTGAGGTTTCAAATCGTGGTTTGAAACGCATTCTTGAGAGGACCGTAGGTGAAAACCGTGCTTCTTGGTCCGATAAGCTAGATGATGCATTATGGGCCTTCTGTACCGTATTCAAGACACCCATCGGGTGCACCCCTTACAAGTTAGTGTACAGAAAGGCTTGTCATCTACCCATCGAGCTCGAGCATAAGGCCTATTTGGCCTTAAAGCATTGCTATTATGACCTTATGAATGTGGGTGATCACCGAAAAGTTAAAAAAATGAATTAAATGAACTTCGTGATCAATCCTATGAGAACTCTTTGATCTACAAAGAGAAAACAAAGAGGCTCCATGACTCCAAGATCAAGAACCGCATTTTCAACGTTGGTGATCGAGTCCTCCTCTTTAATTCTAGATTAAAGATTTTCTCGAGCAAGCTTAAGACCGGCTGGACTGGACCATTCGCCATTACCTAAGTATTTCCTTATGGTACCATCGAGTTATCTCAAACCGACCAGCCAAACTTCAAGGTGAATGGTCATCGAATTAAACAATACTTTGGAGGGGACATACCACCCGTGGTTGTCTCGGATCTCCAAACCTTCCCCATGAACAACTAAAATCGGGGACGGGTCAAGCTAAGTGACCTTAAACAAGCACTTCGTGGGTGGCAACCCATGCTTATCCTAATATAATTATAATAGTAGTAACGAATAAGTGTGTTGTGAGGAGGCTCGCCTCTTCCTTTCTGTGTGCTTTGTGTTTTGTTGTATATCTAGTATTGCCCGGATTTTGAAGTCTCTCGTGCTCATGGTTTTGTCCTTCGTTCACTCGAGCTTCAAATCCTCAGCTTTATTATGGGAATCCAATATCCTAAATCTTATCGACTAACGTTTATCTTTGAGCACACTTAATAAACGGCTTTAGATTTACGTTGAGACCCTTCTTAAAAAATTGAGGACAATGTTCAATTCTAGTATGGGGGTCTTTCGATTTGATTGTACCTGCAGCCGTTGTTTTCACGTAATCCCGATATTACCACCAAAATACCCAAAAAAAAAATTAAAAATAAAATAAGTGTTTTATCACAATGTTGACTTTCCTGCTGGGTAGAATAAGAATAAATTTTGACTCGATCGAGCGTATTGAGCTCTAGCTTGTCCCTTAACTTTTAGACTAAGCATTCGCGGATCTTTTTATTAAAGATTTTAAATTTGCGAAGAACGAGAAATGATAGAGTTAATTATGAGTTAGATGCTAAACAAGGATTAGTTGGAAATCTTAAGAGCTCATAAGTGTAGTTTGTGGCTTTTTCTCCCATAAGCTCCTAACCGGACTAATAATACGTGCTATTTTCGAAAATTAAACTTAAATCAACAATTTTTGATATTGAAGCTTTATTAATGTAGTCGACAACATTAATTTATTTAGTCTTAGTTCAAATTTATACTTAAATTTTCTAAAAAGAAGTTTTCTCTATATATCGTGGTAATATAAAGTGTTAAAAAAATGATGAGTAATAATTATAAACTGTGGGCTGATAAAAGTTTGTTGCATCTTGCCGGCTCACAACCGATGTTGCAGCCTTCTAAAAGGTCGAGGATTTCCTTTGTTAAAAGTATAATTATGATAAGTGTGATATATGTGATTTAATAAATATAGGGAAAATCTCTTTTTCTTAAATTCAAATATGCTTTTGAACTAAGACTAGTTCGTTTTAAGATTGTGGTTTTTCTAAATGAATTGTTTTATTAACGGGAAGCATAAGAATTTTTGAAACCGAAGGTCCTTAAGTTCCGATACTATTCTCTGTGGGGTGTCAAAAGCCTGGTCACCTAAGCCGGTCTCGGCTGGGATGTGCCGAGAAGAAAGTTGCTACATGGAATGATCTCACCTTCAAAATCATAATTCTTGGGTGGAAGGTAAAGCAATAAAAATATTGCAAATTTTCGTAAAAAGGTTGATCCATGGTTGAAATTCGAAATTAGCACATTCACCTAAGATATAATAATTGTCGGGAGCGAAAACTTTCACAAGGTACGAATATGAGTAGTGTTAGCATCTTAAACTTGTATTTAACGGTGATTTCATTTTTAAGCTTGGTTTGGGATAAGTGAAAAGTTGGGGACGATGAATTTATCCTTTTTGGGCATTTTAGGATTGAAATGCATCTTATTCCGTGACCCTAAAGTTATAAAAATAACGAAAGTCATACGTACATGTTAATTGCTTAAAAAGAAAAGTATAAAAAATGAGAAAAAAGGGAAAAATACAAAAATATGTGTGGAAATAAGTGTAAATATTTAAAAATGGTAAAAACGGGGCTTTTCAAATCTATTGATTCTTTAATTCCCCTTGATGAACACTTGGCTACTTTTCGAGGTAATTAGTCGAGGGGGATTGAGATTCTTAGTTTTCTTAAGTGTTTACTTATGGCATTGCGTGAGGACACGTCAATAGTTTAGTATGGGGGATTTTGGTATGTGCTTAATTATACATACCTTTTACCTTTAAAAACATGTCTAAAATAACCAAAATATACCAAAAATACATTGTATTTATGTGTTTTATGATTTATGATTGTGCAGGTAACGGATATTCACTAAAGGACAAAAATCAAGCCAAAACGGAAAAAACCAAGCATGGGAATAGAAAGAGCGTGAAAAGTCCAAGTCAAAAGCCGATATCGAAGAAATGTTAAATGGGTCAACCCGCACCCATCCAATGGGTCGGGGCATCCCATTAAGCATTTATATCAAGACATTCATAAACTTTTAAGTTTAAAAAGCCCTAAGTCCATTAAACCTTACCCGACCCAATCCTAAGCCCAAAACCCTTAAACCATTAACCCCATTAACCCAACACTTTGCATCGTTAGTCCTTATGGACTAACATAGCAAATCGTTACAAGCTGAAAGTAAAAGCTGTAAATGATTGAAAATAAGCTAAATTATATTGCAAAGTTAAAAACTTAAAAACTAGGTTACTAAAAAAAACTAACTAGATACTAGATGCCTCAAAGGCTTACAATGAGCTCTATTTATAGCCTAAGTCTTCTTTGCAGCTTGTGCTTCTTTTGAAGAGCAAAAACAAAGTGTGCTAGTTGTGTGAGGAGAATCTAAACAAATCCCAGCCTTCAATTTCATTTGAGCTTCTTTGGAGACAATCTCAGCCATCGAAATGCTTTGGGAATGGAAAGGGATTGCCAACATGGACTTTATAAAGCTGGGGGGTAGTAGTAGGGTGTTGAGTGATTTTTGCAGAGAAGTATGGGAGCAAAAACAGGGTGCTGGCTGGTTTTGGTATTGGCGGGAAGAGTGGGAAAAGGTTTATACATGTTGGGCTGTGACAGAGGGAGGTTGAAGATGATTAAGGGTATGTTTGGTTTGTGTACAAGAAAGGCCCCTCCACATCTTTCCTCTTTTCATTTTCTTTTTCCCTTTTTCTTTCTTTTATAAATGAAGTTTCCCAAATTGGCATAATCAGCCCCCGTGGTTTATATGATCAATCTCTAACTTAGGGGTTTGGCATTTTTGACCCTTCAAGTTATATTTTTCCTTGCTTTTTCTTCTCGGAGTAGACTTTACTTTGATTTGGCTTCGTCTTCACACACTTTTCCATCCCGTGTCCTGTTTTGTTGCTTTTTGATTGGTTTTTCGTCTTTTTGATGATATCCACTTCTGCACAATACAAATGCAAAAATAATATATTGGCAGTTTTTGTCTGTTTTTGGTCATTTAAGCTCATTTTTGAAGGTAAAAGATATGTGTAATTAAGCACATATCAAATCCCCCAAACTAAGGTATTGTGTGTCCTCACACAATGTTATGAAGTAAACACGTAAGCCCCGTTTTTACCATTTTCTAAATTTACACTAACTACAACTAATATTTTTGGATTTTCTCATTTTTTAACAAGTTTGGCTTTCTTTATTTATTAATACTGGGATCATAGAATGAGAAGCGCCCGTAGAGTGATCTACGGATGTCCTTACGGATAATTTCATCGTCCTTGATTTTTCACAAGTTCCAAGCTAAGCAATTAAACAAGATCATTGTCGATATAAGTTTATATGATAAGACCCTCATACTTATTGGACTGTGAATTTTCAACTCCCATCATGGATATTACGATTTGACTGTGTGTACTTTTTTAATTTAACCATAGACCAAATTATTTTCATTAGTCATGATTCAAAATGAATCATGACTCAAGCAAACAACTTATTCAAGCTTGTAACTTGGATTTAGAGATTTACAACTTAGAACTTTTTGCAAAATTTTTAACTTCATATTCATAAGTTCTTAAAGCTAGGAATGCGTTGCGTAATTGGAAACCCCTATCTCGTGGTTAACGGTGTAGGATATCTACATACCAACGACCGGTTGTGCTTAGTTTGAAAAACCCACCCCGTTGCTAGCGTAGTGGGAAATCACATCAACACCTTCTTCCTAATATGGCTAAGGATTAGTGTCTTAGTTTGAACCCTCACCTAGACCTTTCTTCCAAGTGAGATATCACGACACACCAAATCCCTAGAAGTAAAGACGTCTTAGTTTGAACCCCCACCTCGTTGCTAGCGGAGTGGGATATCACGACACATCTTTTACTTGCTCCATAATATCAACTGCATGCTTCATTGGCAAAATTTCAATATTCATGCATTTTTGCATTCACATTTCATTCATGCTTCTTTGGCATTTATCTTTTAAATCACTCTAAAATCTCGCTTTGAAAACTCAAGTTACAAATTTGAAGCTTTTTCTGAAAACATCGATTGACTTAGTTGAATTAAATTGAGTACGTATGATTAGGCGGATTAGAAATTCACGGGAGAGAAAACCACAAGTTACTTGTATAAGTTTTTAGAAGAATCTTGCTTGGCACATAAACTTATATTTAACTCTATCATTTCTCGTTCTTCACTATTAAAATTAAAGACAATTGAATTCGTGAAAGCTCGTCCTAAAGGAACTAGCTAGGGTCAACACGCACCGATCAAGTCAAATAATTATTCTTATTCTACCAAAAGAAAAGCAAAACTGTGCAAACATTATTATATTTTGAAAATTTTTTTTAATTTTTTCATTTTTATTTTGGTATTTTGGTGGTAAAAACGGGTTTACGTTTGTAACAATGCTGCAGGCAAAATCAAATCGAAGATACCCCCCAAACTAGAACCTAAACATCGTCCTCGATGTTTTGAAAGGTATTTACATTAATCCTAAGCCATTTATAATGGTATGCCAAAGATAAATACGTTAGTCGATAGATTAGGATATCGGATTCCATATGAGGCTGAAGATGTGAATACTCTTGATGAATGACAAAACTGAGAGTCTTCACAATCCGGGCAATCCGGGACAATAATTAACAAACATCATGGAAAACGGGTTATGGAACAGACAACTATCTCTCACAACAAACATTATTAAACTAGGATTAAGCATGGGGTGCCTCCCACGAAGCGTTGTTTTGGGTCGCGATGCTTGACCCATCCCCAAGGTTTATGATCCTTGGGGAAGTCGGAGATCTGGTGAATACCAAGGGTGGTACGTTCCCTCAAGTATGCTTGAGCGATGTCCATTCACTTTGAAATTCGGCGTTGGCTTGAGAAAGTCAACAGTGCGTATGGAAATTACTCTAGTGAAGGTGGAAAGGGCATTCCAACGCGGATTTTAGTTTGCCTGAGAAAATCTTTCTCTGGAACTTAAAGAGGGGACTCGATCACCAATGTTGAAAAACCACGGTTTTGAATTTGGAGTCATGGGAGCCTCTTTGTTTTGGCCTTTTTGATCTAAGAAGTTCCATAGGCATGATCACGAAGTCATTAAGTTCATTGACGTTGATCGTTCCGGTGATCACCCGTTAATTACAGGATCGAAGTTTGCTAGCTTTAAGGCCCAGGTAGGCTTTGTGCTCAAGTTCGATCGGAAGATGGCATGCCCTTTCCATACACTAGCTTGTAAGGAGTACAACCATGGGTGTTTTGTAAGATGTGCGGTAGGCCACATAGTGCATCATCTAGTTTGTCCGGTACCAGGAGGCAGGTTTTCACCTATGTTCCTTTCAAGGATTCTTTTCAAACCACGATTGATACTTCCACTTTGCTCTTGTTTGTGGGTGATAAGCAGGTGGAGAGACGGTGAGTAACTCCATATTTCTGCATGACCTTTGTAAATTGGTCATTACAAAAATGGGTTCCGCGATCACTTATGATTGCTCGGGGAGCACCAAATCTGGCGAAGAGAGATTTCAGAAATTTACAAACTACTCGGGCATCATTGGTGGGGAGCGCTTTTGCTTCAACCCATTTTGAAACATAGTCGACAGCCACGAGAATATATTGTTCCTCGTGAAGTCGGGAAAACGGGCCCATAAGGTCGATGCCCCACAGCAAGATTTCACAAACTTGGATGGAGTTTTGAGGGCATCTATCTGTTGTGAAGTTTTTCCTTGAGTTGGCAAGAGTCACAGATCTTGAACAAACTCGGGGGCATCTTTTATAGATGGTGGGGCCAGAAAAGATAACCGGAGTCATGAGATTTTCTTGGCTGTGAGGTTTGCACCATGGTGTCCGGTGGGTCAATTGTGGAAGCTTCGAACGAATGTCGAGAGCTCTCTTGCTGCGCACATCGCCTGATCACTTGATCGCACAAATTTTAAACAAGAAGGGGTCACCCTGAAATAATGTTTCACGTCCTTGAAGATTTATTCTTATGTTGGGTTGACATAAGCCTCTTCACAACGATAGTTACCCGCGTGATAATTTGCAAAGTCTGGCAAAACTCGGGGTTTATAGAATCTCCACGAAAGGTCACCATATTTAACGTCTCAGAGGAAAATTTCATTTATCTCTTTAGGATCATTGACGTTTTCATACGGGTTTTCCAATCTGGACAGATGATCGGCTGCGAGGTTCTCGGCTCCTTTAGTATCAATAACTTTGAAGTCAAATTCTTGGAGGAGGAGAACCCATCGGAGCAATCTTGCCTTGGCATCCTTTTTTGCAAAGAGATACTTAAGGGCGGAGGGGGGGGAAAAGTTTGGTCCGTTTGCACTATGCTTTTGTTCATGATGAGGTACAAGACTGAATTTTCGAAAGCCTCCACTATGCAAGTAGTTCTTTTTCAGTCGTAGTGTAGTTACGTTTGTGCTTCAATAAGGTCTTACTAGCATAGTGATAGGCCCGAGTGTTTCTCATGCGTGCCCCAAAACTGCACCTATGGCGAAATCGCTTGCATCGCACATAAGTTCAAATGGAAGGTCCCAGTTTGGAGCAATCAAGATTGGAGCTTCCGTAAGTCTATTTTTCAATGTTTGGAAAGCTCGAATGCAGTCATCGGAAAAGATGAATGGAGTATTCTTCTCAAGGAGATGGCGGGGGCTCTTTGGTCGGGTGATATTTTTGAGAGATCCTGAATGAACGCGGTAAAACCGAATGGACAGAGAAAACTCCATTAATTCCTTTGACGGTTGGGGGATGAGGTAATCTTTGCAATGACATCGATTTTGGCTTTGTCAACCTCAATCCCTTTCTTAGGAAATTTATGGCCGAGTGACAATGCCCTCTTTGACCATAAAATGGCTTTCGCCCAGTTAAGACTTAAGTTGTGTCCTTACACCTTTGGAGCATGTGGTCTAATAACGGGAGAGGCAGTTTTTGGAAAGAAATTCCCAAGTCCGAGAAGTGGTCCTAAGACTTCCTCGACTTCTCAACCATGTCATGAAAGATTGCTAACATCATCGTTGAAACGATCCGGCGCATTGATAAGCCGAAAGGCATGCGACGGTAGGCAAACGTTCCGTTGGTCCAAGTAAAAGTTGTTCTTTTCTTGATCACGGGGTCAATGGGGATTTGGAATCATAACACGGAGAAAACCATCGAGGAAACAGTAGTATTCATTCCCTGACTTAATCTCTCGAGCAATTTGGTCCATGAACGGTAGAGGGAGTGTCTTTGCGGGTGGTTCATTTAACTTACGATAGTCAATGCATACTCGCCATCCGAGTAACCAAACGTGTGGAATCAACTCATTTTCCTCGTTCATACCACAGCTCTTTCTCCTTCTTTGGTACACAAGGTATCGGGCTAACCCTGGGACTAGTCGGTGATTGGCTAATTCAAATCCAGCTTCGAGAAGGTTTTAAACTCCTTTTTAATAAATCGTGGATTTTAGGGATTTACTCTTCTTTGATGTTGGACGCTGGTGATAGTCTTTCTCCATAAGAATCTTGTGGGTACAAAATTCCGGGTTGATACCCTGAATGTCAGAAGTTTTTCAAGCGAGAGCTCGCTTGTGGGATTTAGCACTTTTACGAGAAGGGTTTTATCCTCAACATCCAACTCTTTAGCAATAATTGTTAGGGCAACTTGTTGTCGCCCTCCAAAAATGTACTCGAGATGGGGAGGCAGTTCCTTGAGTTCAACCTCAGTAGGTTCATCAACGGAAGAATTGGCTGTATTTGTTTCACAGACTTTAAGCTCAGTTCGGACTTCTGGGAGATAAGTTCCTGACTTGAGGGGGAAGTGGTGGTTCACTATTCAAGAGGGTTTCTAGAACTTAAGAATGTCCCCTCAGGATCATAGTAGTATGGTTTATATGCTGGACAATCCGGATCCATTGCTAGACCAAGGAAGAGTCGACTTATTCGAGAAGCAAGAAATCACTATCCCAATTGGAGTTAGGGTAGGAGAAGACATAGCAACAATTGGATTCAAATACGGAGTGGAATTTCCACTTGACGGGATGGATATCAGTAAAAACAAGAATTTCTTGTGAGTATCCTCACTAGCATATCAATGACGTCAATCTGTTTGCCGTCATGTGAGTGAATTGGCCGAGTCATCTCGAAGTCTGATCAAATTGTAAGTGATGGATTCACTTCCTATTCTAAGAGTTAATTACCTTGTGCAAATCATTCCAAAGCACGACCGAGTTTTAAGAAGCACCTCCCGAGAATTAAAGCGACCTCGGGGGTCTTGGATCAAAATCATACAACCAAAAGTCGGCTTGGAAAGTGAAATACACCCAACTTTAAGGTGATGTCTTTTATGCAATTTCACATGGTTTAGAAATGATCGATCCGCAGTTCGAGTGTCATGCAAGTTGGGGTTAAGATCTGGGAAGGGAAAGCTTTTCCCAGAATGAAAATGGCATTAGATTAATGCTAGCACCGAGATCGGCTAATGCTAAGCATTCATCCAATCCCTGAAATTCACAAGGAATCGGAATTGCCGGGGTCTCCAAGTTTTCTGTGTAAATTGCAAGATGACCGCCGAAACATGTTACATTCACGAAGTTAGAGCTAGAAGGGGTTCATGGTAGTTCGAGCCACTTCAGTAAGTTTTTTTATGCCAAGTAAGGTTCTTAGAGAATCGAGGCGAATTTGGGCTTTAAACAAGAGCATCCGTAAAGCTATCTCGAACTCATCTCTTGAAGATTTCATAGAATTTGATCGATTTGTCTATTAGCTTGATTACGGCGTTTTCATTATTCACGCTCGAGGATATGGAAGAGAAACTGTAGGTTTAGTATTTAGCACGGGAGCAACAACAGGAGCAACAATGGGCTCAAGGACTGGAGTTGTGATTGGTTCAGGACCTACCGGAGGTTGGACGGGTGCAGTACTTTGTGAACAAGAAGGGGAACTTGGTCCTTTGTCACCTCGGGTATGGCTTCCACTTATGAAGATGTAGGAATTGGAGGGTCCTTGATTGCAAACCGCTTGGGTAGTGATACCCTTTAAGTCTTCTCTAGGGTTTGTAAACTTGTTTCCAGGGAGTTGTCTCTGACCCTGTAGTAGAAGCGGTATGGCAGTTACAAAACTTAGCCAAATATCGTCCGATTTGCCATTTGATTATTCAATTTGTTTGTTTCGATTTGCATGCTTGACCCTTGGTTTTGGAGGTTATTTTGATGTTTCTTCATGATAGCATCATTTAGGCCTTGACGTAGTTGTCAAATCGTTCTTGGTGAATGTGTGTTGAGGAACGGGGCTTGATAGGCTGGAGACTGATTAAAATGGGGTCTATGAAGTTGTTCTGACTGAAATTGGATGGTTAAAATTTCCACCTCTGTTTTGTTGAAATTGCTCTCAGGTTTTGGTTAAAGTCTATTTCCCCGATTTGAAATTGTTAGTATTTTAGCTTGAGAGTTCTGAACAAAGGGTGGAAACCTGGAGGTCTAATATGATTTGAACATTTGAGGTCGGAAATGGAAGCTTAACTTGTTGTAATTAGCTTGCAGCGGCTTGTGACAATACTCAAGAAAGTTGTCCGATAAATCGTTGCTGAGTGGCTGGACAGTTTTGGTGAGAATGGGCACTCCAACCGCAAAAGTAATACAAAATTTAGCCTCAAACTGCTTGACTGGTGCAGGAGCTGGGAGCAGAAGCAGAAGCTTGGTTCATCTTGTCTAAGAGCATGCTTCGGACCAATATTCCTGTAGGTCGCAACATCAGTGGGAAACAGCTTCGGGTGGGAAGAGTTCTTCTCCATACTTACCTTGGCAACAATGCCTTAAGCTCGTGTTTGACGAACCTTGGACGTGCTCTCGATGAGGGTTTTTTAAACACTCGCGAGGCATTTTGTCATATAAGGTTCCACTGCTGCGAGTTCAATGAATCTTGATCATTAATGTTCAAGGCATTATAGAATGTATCAAGTTGATGCAATTCTGAGAATCCATGGTGTGGACATGCCCTAAGTAGATCGAGCTAGAGTTTGGTTTTTCTTATCGAGAATCAATGCTCTAACCATATCCTTCAGCTCAGCAATATCGGATGAAACTACTGGGGTGGAAGAGCTCGTACTCTCGATGATTTTTAGGCATTCTCGAGGCATTTTATCTAGAAAGTTACCACCCGCAGCAGAGTTCAATGAATCTTGATCATTCGAATTTAGGGCATTATAAAATGTATCGAGTTGATGCAATTCTGAAAACCCATAATGCGGGCATCACCTAAGAAGATCATTGAATCGGTCCCATGCCTCGTAAAACGTTTCATCAAATTTTTGTTGAAATCTCGTGATTTCATTTTGAAGATTTGTTGTTTTAGAGGGAGGGAAGAATTTGTTAATGAATTTCGAAACAAGATCATCCCATGTAAGAATCGATCGAGGGGGCTCTTTTTCAAGCCAAATCCGGGCTGCTCCCTCGAGGGAAAATGGGAAAAGCATAAGCTTAACCGACGTACTCGGGACGTTTGGGAACTTCATTGTAGAAGTGATCTTGTTGAAATATCGGATGTGGGCATGTGGGTCTTCTTTATCGTGTCTAAAAAATTGCTTGTTTTGAATGAGATTAAGTAGACCATGCTTGATTTCAAAGTTGTTCGCGGTGGGTGCTTCGAGCAATTGCGCCATAGTATGATTATCGGCCATCGTAACTATGGGAGGATTGTTATTTGGCTTCTCAAGGTTTGGTGGTTCAACAGAAGTTTGTTGGACTTGCTGTTGTCGACGTTTACGGGCTTGAGAACGAGTGCGCATGCACAAAATAGAAATATAAAAAGAAAATTTACACTAATTTTTTTTTTTTTTTTAGACACAAATGGCAAGTTTTAAATCTTTTGTTCGAGTTGGGAACCAACAAGTTCGCCGGAAGTTATTGTGATAATACCTCAATTGAGAATATTATATTTTGGTATTTTTACCAATTTATGAATTTTATTTCTTTTTATGGAGAATGTTTTTATATTTTTGGTTTTTCTTTTGTTTTTAGATGATAATTATACTAATAAAAGAAAATGAAAAATATTTTTGTACTTTTTATATTTTTGTAAAGAAAATATTCACAGATTTAAACACAAAGTGTCAAAAGTAACGATATTCGTTTCAAAGCCTCCCCGGCAGCGGCGCCAAAAATTGATTCGCTGAAACTCACCCCTTTTTATACATATATATAAGTGTAAATATATAGATATAGTACAAGGATCAGGATCCGCGAGACCAAGAAAACCGGAAGCAGTATAGAGTGTTCCCGGGTCGTTATGTCCCAACGAGGCTAGAGATGGAAAATCGAAAGACGATTGATGATTTGTGTTTGAATGTCACAAGGAATGATTGGGCACAGAAACTGATAAAAATAAGCAAAAGCACATAAAAATAGCAAAGAGAATAAGCTGGAACAAGAATAAAAGCTAGGAATGGCAAAAACACTTAAAACTTTTACACTAAAGCACAAATAAGCTCAAATAAACTTAAGACAAATCAAATAAGCTAAACTAACTCTAAATAAGCAAATACAAAAAGCAATTAAGCTAAATTAAACAAGATAAACACAACAGTACTAACAACAGTACTAACAGTTTTAACTACCAGTACTAACTTGGAGTTAGTACTGCTAGGCTAAAGTTAGTACTGTTAGCTTAAGGTTAGTACTGCTAGGCTAACAAGACTTAAAGAAATAATAAATAAGCAAACAAAGTAAGAAATTATAAATAATGCCAAACAAAGCTAAAACTGAAGATTCAACTAACCTTATAAGCCTTAGTAAAAGAAATAAGCAACTAGAATGAACCAAAAAGGAAATAAACTAGAAACTAAAACTGATAAATCTCTTAAAGATATTTTTAAAAAAAACAAATAAGTTATCTACAGAAGACAGTACGAAAATCGGTTATAGTCTACACTAAAGAAAGCCAAAACCAATCTTAAAAAAGCATAGAATAATAGCTGTATGTTAAAAAAACTACCAGTAATAACAGATAAAAACTACCAGGTACTAACAGTTATTAAACTAAGTATAAACTACCAGTACTAACTTGGATAAGTACTCTAGCAGAAGTTAGTATGTTCCTACAAAGTAAACTATCGACAGTACTATAACTAGAGTTAGTTACTGCTGTTCAAAAACAAAGCCTTTATCTTTTCCAAAAATCATTTTTATTTCAAACTAATTATCAAATAACAAAGTAAAACACTTATAAGCAAATTTCAATTCATAATAAGCACTTAAATAAGCATGAATTAGTCTAGCAGTATAAACTTAAAACCAACAGTTGTATTAAATAAACTAGCAGTTCTGCAATAGATAAGTAAAGTAAGAAAAGAAAAGAGACTTACAACACCCCTTGCTCAAAACAGGGCTAAATCAAGAATCTACAAGCTCTAACTTGAGGAAAACAAGTTAGTGAGAGTCCATAAGCCCGTCCAGAACTGGCTTATCATCCATAACATAAGCTGTGGTATATTTGAGAGTGATTTGTGAATACAAAACAATAAGATTAAGTAACTTAACACTGATATTGATTTAAAACTTTCAAAACATGCATTAGTTTGAAAGTGTTACAAAGCTGAAATAAAAGCTGTAAATAACTAAAAATAAGCTAAGTTGTATTAAAACTTAAAAACTAGATAAAAACTAAGACTAGGTGCCTCAAAGGCTTACAAAAAGCTCTATTTATAGCCGAAGTCTTCGACTTGCAGCTTCTTTGGAGAGATAAAACCAAGTGTGCTAGTTGTGTGAGGAGAATCTAGAGCAAATCCCAGCCTTTGATATCTTTTGAGACTCTTTGGAGACAATCTCAGCCATCGAAGTGCTTTGGGAATGGAGAGGGATTGCCAACATGGACTTTATAAAGCTGGGGGGAAAAAGTAGGGTGGATGAAATGATTTGGTAGGATGTTGAGTGATTTTGCAGGAGAAGTATGGGAGCAAAACAGGGTGCGGGCTGGTTTTGGTATTGGCGGGAGAAAAGTTTTATACAAGTTGGGTTGTGACAGAGAGAGGTTGAAGATGATTAAGGGAATGTTTGGTTTGTGTACAAGAAAAGCCCCTCCACATCTTTCTTCTTTTCATTTCCTTTTTCCCCTTTCTTTCTTTTATAAATGAACTTTTCCAAATTTGCATAATCAGCCCTTGTGGTTTATATAATAATATAACTTAGGGGTTTGGCATTTTTGACCCCTCAAGTTATATTTTTCTTTGCTTTTTCTTCTCGGAGTTGACTTGACTTTGATTGGGCTTCGTCTTCACACACTTTTCCATCCCGTGTCCGGTTTTGTCGCTTTTTGCTTGGTTTTTCGTCTTTTTGTGAGATATCCGTTCCTGCACAACACAATTAGCAAAACAAGCATATATTTGGCATTTTGAGTCCGTTTTTGGTTATTTTAGCTCGTTTTTAAAGGTAAAAGGTATGTGTAATTAAGCACATACCAAAATCCCCCAAACTAAGATGTTGCGTGTCCCACGCAATGCTATGAAGTAAGCACTCGAGAAACCAAAAATCTCAAATCCCCTCGACTAATAACTTGGAAAAGTAGCCAAGCGTTTATCAAAGGGAATAAAAGAATCAATAGCCTCGACAAGTCCCGGTTCTCACCAATTTTTATATTTACACAACTACTCTAATTTTTTTTTTTTTTTATTTTTTTATTTTTTTTTTGGATTTTTCATTTTTTCATACATGTTTGACTTCCTTTATTTATCAACAATGGGATCATAGAATGAGAAACGTTCGTAGAATAATCCACGGGACGGACCCTGACGGATAAATTCATCGTCCCCGATTTTTTTCACAAGTCCCAAGCTAAGCAATTAAAAAGATCATTGTCGATAAAAAGTTATATGTTTTAAGCTCATACTTATGACTTTGTGAACTTTTAACTCCAACATTATATATGATTTGAATGTGTGTGCTCGTTGCAAACCATAAGATCAACTTATTACATAGTCATAATTCAAAGATGAATTCACGACTCAAAGCGACAACTTATCGGAACATGTAACTTTGATTTTAAACCATAGAACCTTTTTGCAACATATTTATCAATTTTTCATAAGTTCTTAAAGCTAGAATGTGTGCTTAGTTTTGAACACCTACCTAGCCTCGATCCTAGTAGGATATCACAACAATGACCGTGGTTCTTAGTATGAAAACCCACCCGTTGCTAGCGTAGCGAGAAATCACATCAACAGCCTCTTCCTAAAATGGCTAAGGATAGGTTGTCCTTAGTTTGAACCCTCACCTAGACCTCGCTTCCTGTGAGATATCACAACACACCGAATCCCTAAAGAAAAGATGTCTTAGTTTAACCCCCAACTCGTGTTAAGCGGAGTGGGATATCCCGACACATCTTTTACTAGCTCCATAATGATCAAATGTATGCTTCATTTGTGCCATAATTACAATATTCGTTGATTTTTGCAATTCATACATCAATTCATGCTTCTATTTGGTCATTTTATCTTTTCAAAACCTTGCTTTTAAAAGAATCAAGTTACAAATTTGAAAGCTTTTTCTGAAAACATCGATTGACTTAGTTAAACAAGCAAGTATGAATAGGGGATTAGAAGCTTATGGGAGAAAAAGAACACAAGTTAACCTAAAAGTTTTTGAGAACGAATCTTAGCTTAACACTTAAACTTATATTTAACTCTATCGATTTCTTGTTTTTTCACCTTTTTCAAAATTCAAAGCAATAGAAGTCGTGAAAGCTCGGCCTTAAGTAACTACTAGGGCTAATACGCCCTATCGAGTCAAAAAATATTCTCAATCTAACCGCAAAAGAAAAGATCAAAACTGTGACAAAAACACTTATTTTATTTTTGAAAATTTTTTTAAATATTTTTCATTTTTTTGCACAAATATTTTTGGTAAAAACGGGAATTACGTGGTGGGGACAATGCTGCAGCCAACAATCAAATCGAATATACCACCCGTCCAAACTATACTAAACATCGTCCCGATGTTATTAAGGGTAAACTACTTTTATCCTAAGGCCGTATATGAATATGTCAAATGAAAAACGTTAGTCATTAGATAAGGATATCGTGATTCCCAAAATGAAGCTGAGGATTTGGAAGCCGAGTGATCAAATAGAACAAAACCGAGAACACGAGAGCCCTTCCAATCCGCAATCCTTACAATAAACAACAACAACACGAAACACGGGTGAGTAAGAAAAGATAAGTTATCTCACACAACAACAACCCTTATTTCATAATAATTTTACACTACGTATAATCATGGGTTGCCGTCCCACGAAGCGCTTATTTAAGTCCAACTTAGCTGACCTAGTTCCGACACGCAATCAATGGTCCAGTGGGGAAGGTTTGGAGATCTGGACGACCAATTGTGGTACGTCCCTCCAAAGTATGCTTAACACATGACCTATCACTTTGAAATCGGCCCGTTGTGCTTGAGATAGCTTCAACAGTGCATGAATGAAGACTTGAGTTGATGGTGAATGGTCCCACTCCAACCGGGATTTTAGGTTTGCCCAGAAAATCTTTCACTCTTGAATTAATAGAGGAGACCACGATCACACGATGTTTGAAAACACGATTTTTGGATCTTAAGGAGTCATGATTTTTCTCATTTTTTCTCTATAGATCAATGATTTCTCAAAGGCATATCACGAAGTTCGTTAAGTTTAACATTGAAGTTAACTTTCCTTTTGATCAACCGCAGTATAAAAGATCAAAGATTTGCTTGTTTCAAGGCCCAATAGGCTTGTCTCAACTCGATCGAAGATGGAAGCCTATTCATACACAAGCATGTAAGGAGTACAACACACCATGGGACGTTTTTGTAAGCCGTGCGGTAAAGGCCCATAGTGCACATCTAGTTTGTCCGACCAGAATCACGAGTTTTCACCTATGGTCCTTATCAAGGATACGTTTCAAACCAAACCACGATTTGACACCATCGACTGGCCCACTTGTTTGTGGATGATACGCGGTGGAGAGACTGGAAGCTGACTCTATATTCTGCAAGACTTATGCAAATTGGTCCCATGCAGAAATGAGGTTTCCGCGATCACTTATGATAGCTCGAGGACACCAAATCTGGCGAAGAGAGATTTAGGAATTTGCAAACGACTCTGGCATCATTGTGGGGAGCGCATTCGCTTTAAAAAACAACGCCATTTTGACAAGTATCCACGGCCAACGAAATATATTTGTTCCCATCTGTGAATACGGAACGGGCGCCCTATAAAGCTCAATGCCACCCAACGTCAAAGAAATCACAAACTTGTATGGAATTTTTTGGTGGCCTCTCATCCCGTTGTGAAGTTTATCCTTGTCTTTGGCACGAGTCATCATTTTTTGACAAACTTGTGGGCTCCTTTAAATGGTGGGCCAAAAGAAACCGGAATCAAGATCTTTGTGGCGTTAGGTTTGCACCATGATGTCCCCTCAGATTGGGCTCCATTGTGGCAAGCCTCGAGAATTTCGAGAGCCTTCCTTTCCTTGCCGTGCACCACATCCCTGATCACTTGATCCGCACAAAAATTTTAAAAACAAGAAGGGTCCATCCAAAAAATAATGTATCACGTCCTTGAAGAACTTATTTTTCTAGTTGGGTTACATGCCCTTCACAACGAAGTTACCCTCACGCGTGGTAAATTGCAAAGATCGGCAAACACGGGGTACTAGAATGACCACGAAAAGTCACACATACTAACTCTCGAGAGGAAATGTTCATTAATCTTCTTAGGGACGAGAAATCAGTTTTCATACGGGTTTTCTAATCGGGACAATGATCGGCTACGAGGTTCTCTCCTCGGCTCCTTTTGTGTCAAGAACTTTCACGTCAAATTCTTGGAGGAGGAAACCCATCCGGAGCAATCTCGCTTTAATGCATCCTTTTTGGCAAAGGATTATTGAGAGCGTGATTGGTCGCGTAATTCAATATGCTTTTGATCATGATAAATAAGACCTGGAATCTTTCGAATGCAATACAACCGTACGGCAAAGCATTTCCTTTTCCGTCGTGGTGTAATTAGATTCAGCCTCGGTCATCGTCTTGCTATCATAAAGGATAAGCCGAAAGTGTTTTTTCCAAGACTGTTGCCTCCATTACTGTACTGCCCCTATGGCGTAATCACTTTGGCATCGCACATAAGTTCGAATGGTAATCCCAGTTTGGGTCCAATCAAGATCGGAGCTTCCGTAAGTTTATTCTTTTAACGTTTGAAAAGCGTGGATGCATGTCATTAGAGAAGATGAATGTAGTATTTCTTCTCGAGAAGATGAAGTCATTGGTCGGGATATTTGAACAATCCATTAAGAATCTCCGGTAAAAACCGCATTGACCAAGAAAACTCCTAACGTCCTTGACAGTGTGGATGAGGTAATTTAGCAATGACATCTAATTTTGGCTTTGTCAACCTCAATCCCATTTTTAGAAATTTATGGCCGATTGGACCAGCCCTCTTTGACCATAAAATGGCTCTTCTCCCAGTTAAGAACCCAAATTGGTGCTTCGACATCTTTGCAACATTTTCTCAAACGGGAGAGGCAACTTTCAAAGGAATTCCCCAAGAACACGAGAAGTCACCATCGAGACTTCCATTGTCCTTTTCAAACCATGTCATGAAAGATTGGCCAACATACAACCAATGGAACGTGCCCGGAAGCAATTGCTTAAAGCCGAAAGGCATGCGACGGTAGGCACACTTTCCGTAGGAGACAAGTAAATGGTGGGGTCATTTCCTTGATCACGAGGTCAAATGGGAAATTTGGAAATACCCGGAGAAACCATCAAGGAAACAATAGTACTTCTTTTCCCGCTAATCTCTTCGAGCAACTGTGATCCATAAACGGGTGGAAAGTGGTCCTTAACGGGTGGACCTTCATTTTAACTTGCGGTAGTACAATGCATACCCGCCACCACGGTAACCAATCGAGTTGGATCAACTCATTTTCTTTCATTTTGAACAACGTAAATCCCACCTTTTTTGGGCACACAATGTATAGGCTGACCCAATGGACTATCGGAGATTGGGTAAGTATCAAATCCAGCGTCAAGAAGTTTTTTCAACTTCATTTCTTGATTGACATCGTGAATTTTTGGATTAACCATTTTCTGATCAGAACTAGACAGTTTTATAGTCTCTTCCATTTAGAATTTTTAGTGGGTTTCAAATTCCGGTTAAACCCTAATGTCATAAGCATACTAGGTATAATTTCCAAGCAATGGCTTCGCATGTGGGACTTAAGAACCTTGAGCAATCGGCTTTCTCTCCCCAAACTTAATTCTTTTAGCAATGATGACTGGATAACTTGTTGTCATCTCCAATAATGCGTATTCAAGATGGAAGTAATCTTTCGAGTCAACCTCAGCGTTCATCAATCGAAGAATTTAACAGTTTTGGCTCTTACAAATTTTGATTTCTTCTTGGGTTTCTTGTGAACAATCTCCTGATTTGGAATAAAGGAGTCGTGGTTTCATTGTTCAAGAATGCTTCTAGGATGAGAAATTCCCGACGTATCCCATAATAAGTCGGATCAACTTCCGGTGAAGTTGTATCATCATCTAGAGCAAGAAAAGCATTTGCTTCCTCGAACAGTAGAAAGTCACTTTCTCCAAATGGAGTTAAGGTCGGAGATGAATTAGCAACAATAGGATCAAAGCACGGAGAAGGATTTCCGTATGCTACTGAATCAGAAAAACCTAAGACCTCTTGCGAGTATTCTTCACTAGCCATATCAATGACGTCAATCCGGTTTGCCGTCATATGATTGAAATTTGCCGTGTACCTCGAAGTTTGATCTAGGTTGAAAGTTATGGCCTCTTTGCCAACACGAAGGGTAATTTCACCCTCGTACACATCGATTAATGCACGACTAGTTTTCAGAAAACACCTCCCGAGAATTAGAGGTACTCGGGGGTCTGGCTCAAATTCAACAACCACAAAATCGGCTCTGGAAAATTAGGAACTTTCCCACCAACACACGTACGTCTTAGGCGATACAAGATTGGTGGTAGTGATGAACGTTCCCCGCTAAGTTCTAAGCGTCATGCATGATGGGGTAAGCTCGAAAGGAGAGAGACATCACTTCCCACACGGAATACGGCATAAGATTGATGCTTGCACCGAGATCGGCCAAGGCATTGCATGTGTTAATGCCAGAAAATTCACATGGGATAAGGAATCTGCCGGGGTCTCCAAGTTTTCTAGGGCAGGCTTGGTTAAGGATGACGCGCGCAAGTTTCTTTCAATTTTGCCATTTCAATTCAATTTCTCTTTGTTCCGATTAGGGCTTTTAAAGTTGAGGCGAATGATAGGCATAAGAGTCAAAGCATCAAAAAGCAAATTTCGAAATTCAAATGCCTTAGAAGATTTCATAGAATTTCCTCAATTTGTTTCGTTACTTTTCCTTGCGCCTTTCATCATTTCTTCTTGATGGAAATGGAATTGATGCTTTAGGAATTGGAGTATCAACAGGAGAAACATTAGGCTCAGGATTTGGATTACGAGACTGAATTTGAACAACAGGAGGTTTGGACGACTTCGGGTGCTTTCCGTTATTACATTGGGGGGTGGAGGCACGTGTCCTTTTGTCACCTCGGTGTCATGATTAACTGCTTTCCGTCCCTTGGATGGTAACAATCCACTTTCGGTATAGTGATACCTTTTATAAATCTTCCTTTGGGTTGGTAACAGTGTTACCAGGAAGAGGTTTCCAGAACCGTGACGTAGAAGCTGTTATTAGCAGTAACAAATGTTTGAAAGCATGTCATTCCACTCTGCCATTTTGGGAATGCAGGTTTTGACTTGGTATTTGCAGTTTTCTCAACACTGCATCATTTGGCTGTGACATATTCTATACAAAATCTGTTTTTTGACACACCGTGTGTCTGTGGAGCAGGAGGTCCTTGTGACTACTGGTTTGATTGACCGAAAAAGGATTCGATAAATCGCTGACCTTGTTGAAAATTGTTTTCCTAGTTTGATTGAAGTTATTTCCTCGATTGAAAATTGTTTGAGACTATACTTGCATGAGGAATATCTGAATGTGGAGGAAAACAGGAGGTCCTATTTTGATTATGAGACCATCGGGAGGTCGATAACTCAGAATTACTTGGTTGAAATTGGCCGCAGCGGCCTGGGACACAATACTCTTGGAATTTTGGTCATGGTAAATGTTGCTATTAGTGCTGGACAGTTTTGATAAGAATGACCTCAACCCCACAAGTTACACAAAACTTTGGTTCTTAACCGCTTTTACGGGGGCGAGAAGCTGTGGGTTTTGGTTTCTTTCTGTCAAGAATTATGCCCTACCATGTCTTTTGAGTTAACAACTCAGATGAGACTGCTGGGTGGAAGAGCTTGTACTCATTTTAGCTACAACAGCTTTGTTTCTTGATTGACGTACCTTAGACTTACTCTCGATGATTTTTAAACATTCTCGAGGCATTTTGTCTAAGAAGTTACCACCGGCAGCAGAGTTCAATGAATCTTGATCATTTGAGTTTAGGGCATTATAGAATGTATCGAGTTGATGCAATTCTGAAAACCCATGATGCGGGCATCCCCTAAGAAGATCATTGAATCGGTCCCATGCCTCGTAAAATGTTTCATCAAATTTTTGTTGAAATCTCGTGATTTCATTTTGAAGATTTGTTGTTTTAGAGGGAGGGAAGAATTTGTTAATGAATTTCGAAACAAGATCATCCCATGTAAGAATCGATCGAGGGGGTTCTTTTTCCAGCCATATCCGGGCTGCCCCTTCGAGAGAAAACGGGAAAAGCATAAGTTTAACCGACGTATTTGGTACGTTCGGAATCTTCATCGTAGAAGTGATCTTGTTGAAATAACGGACGTGAGCATGTGGGTCTTCTTTATCATTTCCAAAAAATTGCTTGTTTTGGACAAGATTCAGAAGACCATGCTTGATCTCAAAGTTATTCGCGGTGATTTCCGGAATAACTATCGCATCCTCGTAACCCTCGGTGGGATGCCGCGAGCAATTGCGCCATAATACGAATAATCAGCCATCGTAACTATGGGGAGGAATTATCAGGTTTATCAGGATTGATGATTCAACAGAAGTTGTGGGACTTGTGGTTGTCGGACGTTACGGGCCTTGAGACGAGTGCGCATGCACAAAATAGAAATATAAAAAGAAAATCTACACTAATTTTTTTTGGCTTTTTCAATGATTTATTCACAATTGATTTTAACGGACAATGAGATAAGACAACTTAAACCAAATAATCTACTTACTTCACGGTAGCTCTCAAAAAGATAAACGCACAGGTGAGGGGGTGGCCACACACACACACACCAAAAACACACACACCAAAAAAAAAAAAGAAAAAAAAAATAAAAACGGAGGGTGTAGGAATAGAGCGATGCTTATTTTCCTTTCGGTCGTCAAGGAACAACCCTCCTTATACCCACTTTATAGCTTGTTTAACTTTTCAAGGTGAGCCGTACGTTGTAAGAGACACAAATGGCAAGTTTTAAATCTTTTGTTCGAGTTGGGAAATTGGTATTGTTCCACACGTTAGGAACAATTGATAAATTTGGAGTTATTTTATTTTTTTATTTTTTTTATGGACAATGTTTTTATATTTTTGGTTTTTCTTTTGTTTTTATATTGTAATTATACTAGAAAAAAAATGAAAAATATTTTTGTACTTTTTATATTTTTTATAGAATATTCACAGATTCAAACACAAGTTGTCAATACGTAGCGATAGTCGTTTTCAACGTCCCCGGCAACGGCGCCAAAAATTGGTCACGCGCAAACTCACCCCTATTTTTATGTATCAATAAGTAAATATAAATATAAATACACAACAAGGATCAGAATCCACGAGA